>JBBDGP010005065.1:0-79690 GCA_037952835.1 Lithobates septentrionalis | reverse complement strand
GCACTCTCACGTTCTCTCTGGGCGGTCGGCCAGGCTGCAGCAGGCGCTGGAATGGGATCCATTCACCGGAGCTCCTCCTTCCCCTTCACAGACAGTCATAGGGCAGGAATAGTTTCTGCCGCCTGGCCAGACTCCTGACCCGAACAGGCAGCCGGCCAGATGCAGAGAGGCCAGATAAGCGGCGCAGGCTGAAAGAGCAGCCCGCGCTGGACTTGGACATGGATTTGTGGCCCGCCCGGTGTGCCCCATGGCTGCCCGCACGGCTTTTACAGATGGCACCTGGAGCCTGTTGGTCAGTCCAGTGATCGAGCAGTGGCAAATTAGGCGGCCGCGAGGCCCCTGTGAGTGCGAGGCCTTAGGCGGCCGCCTAATTTCCCTAATTAGAGAGCCGCCTCTGGTGTTCCTTGGCCAATGGCCATGAATGAACACATAGGCTAACATGGAGGGGAAGAGGTAACGGGTAGAGAAAAAAAAAGCTCAAAACAGTTAAAACACCTGGAGAAGCATCTGCTTTGAGCTGTGCATGAGGCCTTACTGCAGCCTGCATGCCAACCTAACACACATCCGTGCCATCCTGGAATGTTCTGTCTGTGAAATGTGTTTCTCTTACCCATGTATAAGTTGAACTGGAAACAAACACATGTTGTGTTTTTTTTGGTTTTTGAAATTTTATAAAGAATGTCTTGTGTTGTGAGTTGACTGAGGTACTGTACTGTTCTTGCTTCTCCTCATGCCTAAACATTGTGAACTTGCAATGTACATGTCATTGGTGACATTGACATTATTTTATATGACATGTTCTGTGCAATTTGCGCTTTAACAGCTTTGTGACCAGCAAATAAACATGTTTTCTTTCATAATCTTTTGACTGCGTTTCAATTCCTCATATTATGGTGAAAATGTGTCATTTTTCATTATTTTTTTAAAAAATGGTCACATGACCAAAATCAGGTATCGGTAATTGGTATCAGCGAGTACATGATGTCAAGTATCGGTACTCGTACTCGGTGTCGGTGCATCCCATATATATATATATATATATATATATATATATATATATATATATATATATATATATATATATATATATGTATATATATATATTATATATGTATATATATATATTTATATATGTATATATATATATATATATATATATATATATATATATATATATATATATATATATATATATATATATATATATATATATATACATATATATATATATATATTTATATATGTATATATATATATAAATCTCCTTTTCAGTTATATATGTGTAACATTACATGCACATTTATGACTAAATGGCTGAGTTCAAATGTCTGTTTTTTTGATTGACTAACCAGCTAGTTATTCATTTCAAGGTTTCAATGTCTTATCTCTTTCTATAGCAATGTTGCAGATAAGTACTTGCCTCAAAACCATTTACAGTAAAGGTCATTGCAGATCAAAGAAAATGTCTAGATAAATTATATGTTATTGATAGATAGATAGATAGATAGATAGATAGATAGATAGATAGATAGATAGATAGATATATATATATATATATATATATATATATATATATATATATGCATATATTTAGGTTGAAATAATAGAACTATGTCTAGATACAATTCATTTTACTAAAACATTTTTTTTCGGTCAGAATGATATTGCAGTGCTTTTGAGGCACATACTTAGCTGCATCATTTTAATGTCAGCAGAGATAAGATAACATTTCATTTCATTTCATTATTTACCAACACTGCATTAAGCCACTTTGGCATGGAGATCACCATAGCTTGAAATGTTCCCACTGGAGTCCACTTTCACTCCTTCATGATGAAATTACGTTACAGGTGGAAAGCCACACACCTGTCTATATAAGACTTTACAGCTCACAGTGCATGTCAGAGCAAATGAGAATCATGAGGTCAAAGGAACTGCCTGAAGAGCTCAGTGACAGAATTGTGGCAAGGCACAGATCTGGCCAAGGTTACAAAAAAATTTCTGCTTCACTTAAGGTTCCTAAGAGCACAGTGGCCTCCATAATCCTTAAATGGAAGACGTTTGGGACGACCAGAACCCTTACTAAAGCCGTCCGGCCAAACTGAGCTATCGGGGGAGAAGAGCCTTGGTGAGAGAGGTAAAGAAGAACCCAAAGATCACTGTGGCTGAGCTCCAGAGATGCAGTCGGGAGATGGGAGAAAGTTGTAGAAAGTCAACCATCACTGCAGCCCTCCACCAGTCGGGGCTTTATGGCAGAGTGGCCCGACGGAAGCCTATCCTCAGTGCAAGACACATGAAAGCCTGCATGGATTTTCTAAAAAAACACCTGAAGGACTCCAAGATGGTGAGAAATAAGATGGTCTGATGAGACCAAGATAGAACTTTTTGGTCTTAATTCTTAGCGGTATGTGTGGAGAAAACCAGGCACTGCTCATCACCTGTCCAATACAGTCCCAACAGTGAAGCATGGTGGTGGCAGCATCATGCTGTGGGGGTGTTTTTCAGCTGCAGGGACAGGATGACTGGTTGCAATTGAGGGAAAGATGAATGTGGTCAAGTACAGGGATATCCTGGACGAAAACCTTCTCCAGAGTACTCAGGACCTCAGACTGGGCTGAAGGTTTACCTTCCAACAAGACAATGACCCTAAGCACACAGCTAAAATAACGAAGGAGTGGCTTCACAACAACTCCGTGACTGTTCTTGAATGGCCCAGCCAGAGCCCTGACTTAAACCCAATTGAGCATCTCTGGAGAGACCTAAAAATGGCCGTCCACCAACGTTTACCATCCAACCTGACAGAATTGGAGAGGAGCTGCAAGGAGGAATGGCAGAGTATCCCCAAATCCAGGTGTGAAAAACTTGTTGCATCTTTCCCAAAAAGACTCATGGCTGTATTAGATCAAAAGGGTGCTTCTACTAAATACTGAGCAAAGGGTCTGAATACTTAGGACCATGTGATAATTCAGTTTTTCTTTTTTAATAAATCTGCAAAAATGTCAACAATTCTGTGTTTTTCTGTCAATATAGGATGCTGTGTGTACATTAATGAGGAAAAAAATGAACTTAAATGATTTTAGCAAATGGCTGCAATATAACAAAGAGTGAAAAATTTAAGGAGGTCTGAATACTTTCCGTCCCCACTGTATATATATATATATATACACATATGTTTAAATTAAATGTCTTTCTCTTATTTCAGAAAATAAAAGATATACTCGTAACTGTCAAGTTTGTTATTCACATTGAAATGGTAAGTACATTTTTAATATTTACATTGTAGGATTTATTCCATACTTTAAAATTTTTATTCTATAACTAATAATTGTGATTTTTTTGTTTAATTATTTTTAGAACAATACTGCAGTAACCACAGGATCTTTATCCAAGAGTTATAGTTCCATGACACAAGAGGAAAGAGTAAGTAATATGTTCAATTTATATAAATATCCACACATCTCACTTCTCTCTCTATATATGCCTATATATGTATACAAATATAGATTAATTATTCAGTGTTTGTGTGTATATATATATATATATATAGATCTATATATATTTATAGATATCATTTAATAAATTTAATAAATTAATATAACAAAAACGTATACATATATCATTTTATCGTTGATTTTTTAATTTTAACTTGTGCAAAATTTACATTTTTTAAATGCTGTATTTTTTTGTTACATTTTAAACCTAAGAATATATATATTTTTTTACTAATTTTATGCATACAAAAATATTAGTTTACATTTTTTTATTCTTTTTTTTTATTTTAAGCGAAATCTGCTAATAGCACAACTATTGGCCAGGTATCCAGCCCCTGAAAATGATAGAGCCTTTCCAAACAATCCAACCATGCCCATTACCAGTGATGTTTCTAGTACTTCACAATTGGAAGAGACAACAGAAGACAGAATCGGAAATACACACTGGTGTTTGTGTCAGTGTTGCATAACAATGCCAACACAAATAGAATTAATGTGCTGTCTTTAAATCCAAGAGGTCCAAGGCTGTTTCCGTGAGGGCAGCAAATGCATCACAAATGCAGATATGTTCTGCTCCCAAATTGCTACCGAGCAACATGTTATACTGATGTTTATGACGATGCATCTAGAGGACCTACCTGTCATGGATGCCAACAACAATAGGTAAATAGATTATTTATACTATAATTTTTTTTTTTTTAATGTAAAATAAATATAACTCCGCCTTAGTACGCATTTTACTTATATCTTTATTAATTTTTTTTTTTAGGTGATTAAGGAAAACTGCATCCACTGGCTATGGATTTTTAGGGAAGGGCAACAGAAGGGTGGTTCCATCTTGTCCTGTAAAAATTGTGAGAGATGTATTTCCAGATCCGAACAGTTCTTACGTGGGTTTCCTATATTCCGACGATTATGATGCATCTGAGATGGCATTTCATTAAAGCTTTATGATTACATTTATATGTAAATGTTTACATTTTTTGAACTTCTGTTATTTTGTGCATAAATTTACTTTTTAATTTAAATAAATATTAATATTTGATTATAAATATTGTTTTTATTTTTTTAATGCACTATATTTTACTAACACATTAGCTGCGTCAATAACCATTCTTAGAATTTTTTTTTATTTTAAAAAAACTTAGAATCACTAATTCAAAATATCACAGGTTTATTAATGTAATTAAATATGACAAAAATAAAAAATAATATATTAAACTTTATATCAAACAAACTATCATTCACAAAACACAGCAATTACAGTTTTTTTTTTTTTCAATAAGTTCGAGTTTAAAAAAATCTGTCAATTTATGTTTTTATTTATCAACTGTTGGAAAACGTGTCATATGTTTCTTCACAGCAACACTGGTTTCTGGCCTTTCAACCGGAGCTATGTTTTTTGGCATTTCGGGATTTTTGGGTTTCCGAGAACTAATTAGGGTGCCCTCAACAATGGAAATCATGTTGTCCATTTTTTGGAATACATTGCGCACAATCCACTTCTTTCTACCTCTTGGAAACTCCAAATTTTTACGTTCCACCAAAATTTCTTCTCCTCTTTCATCTATTTTTTTTGTCAGAGCGGAGTTGCGTATCACATTATGATTGTGGCATAATGCTGCCAATTTTGTTCTGGCTTCCATTGAATCAAATCGGTAATGAATTTGTTTTGGGCGATATTTTAGAATCATACTGTGATATGTTTCTATAACCCCGGTCTGACAAAAAAAGTTAGATGTCCTTTTCCAATTGGGCATCCAGTACAATTGTGGACAATGCATGAAATGCAGGTGTCTGTTGGATTAACCAGGGAACAGTTGGAGAATCCACATTGATCTCATTGTGCAAGCATTTGTGCTCTACATCTCCAATTTTCCATACATGGACATTTACAACATGATGTAGTACAGATTGCCAAAGTTCATTAAAAACGGTCTCGTTTCCTTGACAAGCTCTACTACTGCAATAAAAATGATTTAGTATGGGTCCAATCCAAGGCAAAAGTGCACGGTAATTTATTTTTTTTTGTAATTTGCAGCAATTTTGTTTTTAAATTTTTCACGTAATGCCAAATGTCGAATTGATGAATATTTTTTTTTATATTTTTCATTTGTTGATAGTAATTTTCGAATGCCAGTGTGTGGATCTGTTCCCACAAGTTGAATATCCAATTCTTTGCCAATTATGCGATCTAAACTTTTGGTAAATCCAAACTTCTCCATAGCAACTAATTGCACTAATTCAAAGCCCACAATTTTTTTAGAAAAGAGATCCATGAAAGTGTAAGTGGAGTACTTTGCTGAAAACCAAGGGCTGTCACATTGACCATCCCCTACAAGAAGACAATTCGTCTATCACATTTGAAATGTTCTCTTGCCAACTGTGGTCAATTGCTTTAAAAATGTATAGATTTTGAGCTCTGTCCTATGATGATTTTCCAAACATCTCTATGCCGCATAGATCGAACATTTCTTGAAATTTGTTTCCTTTGTGTTCCCTGCAATTGAAAACAATGACTGTCGAAGAGAACCGAACACATTCGATACAAATCTGCCTGAATGTCTGCTTTGATAAGTGGAATGTAATTTTCTATTGTTCCTGGCTCCATTCCAACATTTTCCAGCCAAACTTTAATTTGGTGATCATCCCTAGGAAAGGCATGATAACTAATGTTGGCTTGTTTTTTTCTGTTGTTGGTGCAAAATTTTGCAAAGCAGCCTGGCATTTCTACTAAATACATAAAAAGTTTTAGTTAGTGTATATAACATACATTCTTAGTTATCTTTGGTAGCGCTGTATAAAATTTGTATGGAAATAAGAATTAAAAAAAAATAAAAAAAAGGTTAGATATAGAAATATTTATTTTAAAAAACTTTGTAAGATGTGATTATCAAAAAAAAATTTTAAGCTATATTCATAAACTCTAAATAAAAAAAAAAAAAAGTAATCTATAGCCAAATTTGTATAGACTAATAAAATAAATATTAATTACAAAATTAATTAATGCTAACAACATCATAGAAATCTTTAAATATAAAAAAATAACAAAAACAAAATTATAATTATTAAAATATAAATCTTTATTTTTTAAAATTAGATTACAAACGAATATATTTCATATAGATAAACAATAAACAAATAAGAAACCAAAAAATGATATATAAATTTCTATTACAATTATTCATTGATAGGTTTTTTTATATGAGAGAGAGAGGCAGAGAGAGAAAAAAATAATAAATTATATTACAAATGACACATTATACATCAAAATAATGCATGGTTTTGAAAAAAATCAAAAACCACTTGGAAAAATAAGGAGATGGGAGAGGGAGGGGCGGAGAGAGAGAGAGGGGGGAGAGAGAGAGGGAGGGAGGGAGAGAGAGAGAGAGAGAGAGAGAGAGAGAGAGAGAGAGAGAGAGAGAGAGAGAGAGAGAGAGAGAGAGAGAGAGGCAGGGAGAGAGAGAGGAGGCAGGGAGAGAGAGAGGGAGGCAGGGAGAGAGAGAGAGAGAGAGGAGAGAGAGAGAGAGAGAGAGGGAGGCAGGGAGAGAGAGAGAGGGAGGCAGGGAGAGAGAGAGAGAGGGAGGCAGGGAGAGAAGAGAGAGAGAGAGAGAAAGAGAGGCAGAGAGAGAGGGGGGAGTAGAGAGAGGGAGAGAGAGGGGGGAGAGAGATAGAGGGGGAGAGAGAGAGCGAGAGGGGGGAAGAGAGAGATAGAGGAGGGAGAGAGAGGGGGGGAGGGAGAGAGAGGGGGGAAAGGGAGAGAGAGGGAGATAGAAAGGGAAAGAGAGAGAGGGGGAGAGAGAGAGAGAGAGGGAGAGAGAGAGAGGGGGGAAGAGAGAGAAAAATAGAGAGGGGGAAGAGAGAGAAAGATAGAGAGGGGGAAGAGAGAGAAAGAGAGAGGGGGAAGAGAGAGAGGAGGGAGCGAGAGGGGGGCAGAGAAAGACAGAGGGAGGGAGAGAGAGGAAGAGAGAGAGGGAGGCAGAGAGAGAGAGGGGGTGGGAATAGAGAGAGAGAGGGGGAGAGAGATAGAGGGGGAGAGGGAGAGAGAGAGAGAGAGGGGGGGAAGAGAGATAGAGGGGGGAGAGGGAGAGAGAGACCAATCCAAATGGGACCCCAGCCCAACAGAAGTATTCCATCTGGAATTCTGCAAGCACCTCCTCCAAGTCCATTGGAGTACCTCCAACAGTGCTTGCCGGTCTGAGTTGGGCAGATTTCCCTTACTTCTCACAGTACAGAAGAGGGTGC
Source organism: Lithobates septentrionalis (assembly GCA_037952835.1). Classification (NCBI taxonomy): domain Eukaryota; kingdom Metazoa; phylum Chordata; class Amphibia; order Anura; family Ranidae; genus Lithobates; species Lithobates septentrionalis. The sequence continues at coordinate 71,954 of JBBDGP010005065.1, read as the reverse complement.
TATCATACTGGGATCACCTACAAAACAGCAGTCCCAACTCATACCACCATAAAGCCTTACTGAACAGTAAAGACCAGTCCAAGCCGTGTGGCCTGCAACAACTCATCAACACCTTGTCTATCCCAAACTCTCAACAACGCGTCCTGACAAAATCTCAAATAAAAAACATAATCAATGACTCCAAAGAAAAACATGTTGGAGAATGGAGAAATGAGCTAACAAACTCCAAAAAACGAACTGTTTACCAGTCACTGCAGAGAGACTACAAACTGGAGGTGCTACAAGACCGCAAAGACAGACAGACCCTGAGCCTTTACAGACTGAGCGCCCACAGCCTGGAAATCGAATTAGGATGGCACAGGCAGACCTACAAGCCCAGGGAGAGTAGACTGTGCCAGCAATGTGACCAGGGGGTCCTGGAGGATGAGGACCACTTCCTGCTACATTGCCCAAAGTACTCATCAGTGAGGGAAACTCACTTCCAGAGACTCTCCACTCTCATCCCAGACTTCAATTCTATAGAAGAGAAGAGGAAACTCCCATTTCTACTGGGAGAAGATGAGCCAACGGTAAAAATTGCTGCCCAATATGTGACAGCGTGTCACCGACTGAGAGGGACATGAAAGACTGAGGACTTAAAAATCCTTTATAAAGACTTATGCCCATCCCCCTCTATATTACCCCCTCTTCTTTTTTCTTAAAGAAAATCAACTGCTTTGGCAATGCTAACATGTATGTGGTCCTGCCAATAAAGCTTATTTGAATTTGAATTTGAGACAGAGAGAAAGAGAGAGAGAGAGAGAGAGACAGAGAGAGACAGAGAATATTACATCAATTTAACAAATAAATAAATAAAAAAAACAAATGTTAAGAGCATTATATTCTGGCATGGGTTTGAAAAATTCAAATCCACTTGTCTGTGAAATCTATGGAATAAAAAAAAAGAATTATTATAAAAAATAGTCACAAGTATCAACAAATACTTATTTTATGTGTGTAAATCTTTAATTTAATAATATTAAATTGTATATTACATATATATAAAGTTTATTATCTTACTTGAATTAAAAGATGTATAAGAAACAGATAAGTAGTCCAACAAAGTGTAATAACATCTTCAGTCTCTCTAAAGGTGATAATCAAAATAGAAATATCTTCAGTAAATATTACAAGACATTCAGGCATTAATAACAAAAATTAAAAAAAAATTAAAAAAATTCTCAAAAAAAACATTTTTACATAATAATTTAAATAAATAAATAAAATAGTAAAACATACATTTAAGCACAAAAATATTAAAAGTAATTTAGATTTTAACATATCTGTAAATATATGGTATTTATCATTGACGTAAAGAATTATCTTTGCTGTACCGAATCGAAGTACAATATTATCTAAAAAAAAATAGTAAAGTGATAAATTATAATCAATTAAAAAAAAAACACTTTAAATTTAAACAATGTGCAAGAAATAAACTCACATAAACAGTATTGAAATAAATATTTTTAATATAAATATTTACTATAAATAATTGAGAAAAATATTTAAAAAAAATTTCAGTAGTTGATAAAAATTTATTTAAAAATAAAATTATATTATTATATGTAAACATTAAATAAATTAATTATACAGTTGAAGATTAAAAAAGAAATAAGAAAAATGTAAGATATTAAAAAAAAAAATGCACACATATAGCATGGATTAAAATATATATATATACCACAAAACATGATACAACAGTACTTATCAGTTTTAAAAAAAATAATTTATTTACAATATTGCAGCTGGATGATTAATATTAAAAAATACATACACAGTTTCACAATACTAATATATGTATAATTAGACACATAATGAGTCTAATTATACACTGTAAGTAAGATTCCTTTTGCTATGATAATAAGAGCAGGTCCGATGGTGAAATTTTCTGTGTCCTCCTTTTTTTTCGCTGCGTTAGCCTCGTGTGTTGATGTATTAATGGGATCAAAATTTACCTGCATGCCCTCATTTACTATGGCGATTTCAGACACGCCCTCATCACGTGACTGGCGTCACTCGGTTCCAAGATCTCTCGAGATTTCGCAGGGCGGCGTTCCGCACTGAATCTTGGGAAGCCTGACACTAAGCTCCCAGGAGACAGTGCGGCGCCGGGGAAAGGCAATAAACGCGCCTACTCCCGCGGGAGTCAGAGACAGGAAGTGCCAGAATAAACTACAATACAATGGTAATTAAAGTGCTAAAAAAATGTCTTGCTTCATTTGAACATCTATGCAATTAACTGAAGGGGATAAGATTAAGTTTAGAATTTGTGTGAACCTGCACTTTAAGGGGGTGTGGCCTATGGCCACATACATTTGCTAGTAGGTGTTCCTCATTCCCTTCTCAAAATGTTGGGAGGTATGGGTTTAGAGCTGAACTCTGTGTGCTTTCATTTAAATATATTCCTCAATAGTCACAGACGATATAAATTCACTTTGTGTGATCTAAATGCATTTGCGAAGCCAAATATTACCAGGTAAAAGTAGTAGTGACATCAGCGCAGCCTGTGCAGACAGCAGAGCTGTGGGAGGGGCCCAGCAAGCTCCACCCACTACAGGCTGCCAGCAGAAAACTACAGAAGGGGGCGGAGACAAGACCAGTCACCCTGCACAAGAAGAGAGCAGCAAGGACTGGTCTGATTTATGGGAAGTTACTACATAGAGGAAACGTTTCACACTGAATTACTGAACAGATCTTGAAGAAAGGTCACAAAGCAAACCAGGATTCAAGTAAGAATACACATGTCTCTTGCATGTCTCTTGCATTTAGATAATATTTGCTTATCATGGAGTTTAGATTTATTTAAAATGAAGCTTGATATTTGTTGATAATTGATATTAATTCATACAGAAGATTCCGGAAGAGTGGGAATATTACACCCAGCTTTCTCTATAGATGTGGTGCACCCTGTGCAAATGCCTCGCCACCCATCAGACTCACAATGCACTATATCTAAGGAAATTGCCAGAGATGCCATGTTCTATGCAGCAGGATGCCTGCTATTCAAAGTGGAGCTTCACTCTCTCAATCAACATTGATTGTTTTTAATCCCTATGCTGCTAGCATTAGGAAATAGCTAGGAAAGTATATCATATTTACTAGAGATGCACCGAAATTTCGGCGGCCAAAACATATCGACCGAAAATGGTGTTTTCAGCATATTGCCGATAAAGAAAAAGGTGCTGATAATGGCGCGGAAAAAACGATTTTTCCGCAATTTTACAACGATTTTACTGTGTTTTTTTATAGGTCATGTGACTCAAAAACCGTATCAAAAACGTAACAGGGGTGCGTTCTTGATGCGTTCTTGCTGCGTTTTCAATGCATTTCAACAGGAATTTGTGTTTTTTCTAACTGGTCCAAAATGCATCAAGCAAGATTTTTAACCCCAGAACGGAAGTGCAACGGACCAGTGTGAAGACATACATAAAGGGTTGCATTTTTCTTGCGCTAAAGGTGCCGATACGGTGCCGATACGATTTACGGTTTTGGTTTCGGCAAAATTTTAATTTCTGTGCACCTCTAATATTTATTTAGAAAAAAGGGAAAATCTGCTCTAGTGATTTGAATTAGTGATAGCCGCTGAACACTTATACCTCTGATACCAGGTACATCAAATAACATAAAACCAAAGTGCAGCACATATATTTTGCTAAATTCAGAAAAAAATTATAATAATTTGTGCAACATTTTCAGCAATAAAGAACTAGAAAAAAAAGGAAAAGTCCAAAAACAATGACTTCTTGTGTGCTTGGAAAGGGATCCAGGAATAGCCAGGGTGACACTCAAAGAAAGATCCACACCAGAGGCTTATCGGAATACCAGTGACCCTGATGATGTCATCTCTGATGAAACGTGTAGGATGGAGCCACGTACACATGCTACTGCACATGCGCGGCCGAACGTCGCCCATTTTTGGTTACTGGAGGAAGAATCTGTATTTGTTTCTGGCATTTGTTACATGCTGTCTTGCAAGTTTTAATCATGTAAGTGTAATACTTTACAATTAGGATACTTTTATAACATTACACTATGTTGAGCCCTTACTTTACATAAGTTACGGTCTGCTGAGAGAGAGTTGGAGCTTATCTGATTGCTGGACAGATCCCCATTGCTGCCGGGAGGTTCGTGTTGGTGCTTATTCCTTCCATGAGATCCATCTTTATTGCCTGAGTGAGTTTTGACCACTCTGAATAAGGGGGTCACTGGCATGCTGGTAAGCTTCTTGTTTGGATCTTTGTTTGGATGTCACCCTGGCTATTCCTGAATACTGAATCCTGAAAACTTTTTTTTACATTTCTTAAGTTACTTCCTGGTTTCTTGCCTAGGTAAATGATGTCATATATCCCAGGAGTCTTCAGGAGGGGATGAGGGTAGGGATGAGCCGAACACCCCTGGTTCGGCTCGCACCAGAACACCGCGAACAGGCAAAAAAATTGTGCAAACAACCTTTAAAGTCTATGGGACACGAACATAAAAAAATCAAAAGTGCTAATTTTAAAGCCTTATATGCAAATTATTGCCATAAAAAATGTATGGGGGCTCGGGTTCTGCCCCAGGGGACATGTATCAATGCAAAAAAAAAAGTTTTAAAAACAACTGTTTATTTCAGGAGAAGTGGTTTTAAGAATGCTTAAAGTGAAACAATAAAAATGAAATAGTCCTTTAAATACCGTGCCTGGGGGTCCCCTTAGTCGGCCTGTACAGTGGCGCATCTGTCTGATGTGTTTTACAGTCCCGCGGCAAAATTAAATTTCTAAAGAAAAATGTTATTTTAACCACTTAAGGACCAGCCTCGTTTTGGATCTTAGGTGTTTACATGTTTAAAACAGGTTTTTTTGCTAGAAAATTACTTAGAATCCCCAAACATTATATATGTTTTTTTTTCTAACACCCTAGAGAATAAAATGGCGGTCGTTGCAATACTTTGTTTTTGCACCGTATTTGTGCAGCGGTCTTATAAGCGCTCTTTTTTGGGAAAAAATTCACTTTTTTGAGTAAAAAAATAAGACAACAGTAAAGTTAGCCCAATTTTTTATATATTGTGAAATATAATGTTACGCCAAGTAAATTGATACCCAACATGTCACGCTTCAAAATTGCGCCCGCTCGTGGAATGGCATCAAACTTTTACCCTCAAAAATCTCCATAGGGAACGTTTAAAAAAATTCTACAGGTTGCATGTTTTGCGTTACAGAGGAGGTCTAGGGCTAGAATTATTGCTCTCGCTCTACCAGTCGCGGCAATACCTCACATGTGTGATTTGACCACTGTTTTCAAATGCGGGCGCTTCTCGCGTATGCGTTCGCTTTTCCGCACGAGCTCGTCGGGACGGGGGGTTTTTAAAAAAAAATAATTTTATTTTTATTATTTATTTTTCATTATTTTATTTATTTTTACACTATTTAAAAAAAAATTGTGTCACTTTTATTCCTATTACAAGGAATGTAAACATCCCTTGTAATAGAAAAGAGCATGACAGGACCTCTTAAATATGAGATCTGGGGTCAAAAAGACCTCAGATCTCATATTTACACTAAAATGCAATAAAAAAAAAAAGTCATTTAAAAAAATGACATTGAAAAAAATATGCCTTTAAGAGGCGTGGGCGGAAGTGACGTTTTGACGTCGCTTCCGCCCAGCAGTGTCATGGAGACGAGTGGGCGCCATCTTAGCCTCACTCGTCTCGAGGCACAGCACAGAGAAGGCTGCCATAACAACGATATCCCCCTTCAAAATTTGGACGTACATCGTCGTGCGGCGGTCCGGAAGTGGTTAAATTGCTCTTGGCTGTAATGTATTGCCGGCTCCCGGTAATATAAATAAAAATCAAGGAAAAAAAGGGCATGCCCCCCCCCCAGTTAATACCTTTGGGTCTGGTATGAATATTAAGGGGAACTCCAAACCAAAATAAAAAAAAAACAGAGTAGGTTCCCCCCCAAAATCCATAACAGACCCTTATCCGAGCATGCAACCTGAAGGACAGGATGGGGGGCAAACGAGTGCTCCCCCCCAAACCATACCAGGCCACATGCCCTCAACATGGGGAGGGTGCTTTGGGGTCCCCCCCAAAGCACCTTATCCCTGTGTTGATGGGGACAAGGGCCTCATCACCACAATCCTTCTCTGCTGGTTGTGAGGGTTTGTGGGTTGTGGGGCTTATCGGAATGTGGAAGCCCCCTTTAACAAGGGGGCCCCCCTAGATACACAAAAAAGTTTTTGACAGTTCCTTTATTAAAAAAATTTAAAAAGTGTCCCGCGATGTACATCTATCTTCAATCACGCCGCAGACGGACCCGAAAAATAGAGAAAACAAGGTGCTTTGGTGTCCCCCCCAGAGCACCTTGTCCCCATGTTGATGGGAGTAGCCTGGTATGGTTCAGGAGGGGGGGCGCTCGCCCCCCCTATCCTGGCCCACCATGCTGCTTGCTCGGATAAGGGTCTGGTATGGACTTTGGGGGGGACCCCATGCCAATTTCTGAGTGGAATCGGTCCTGTTAAACCACTGTATGGTCTTGGCCACCATGCTGCAGCTCAGTTTCAGGGTTGGCAAGGTGAGGGGTGTACTCACTTTTGTGAGATACTGTATATATGCTACACAGTATATATATATTAATACACTGCCTGAAATGTATATATAGTCTACACTACACTGTGTGTGTGTTTGTATATATATATATATATATATATATATATATACTAATAGTGTGGGAACATAATTTCAAATAAAATCAAATTGACAGGAGAAGTTCAATTCTATTAAAATGAAATTACAATTATCAAAGAATAAATATTTAATAACACAGAAATTCTCCTTTCACAGAACATTACCCTGAGGTATTTGGAAGGGTGTGTAGCCCTAATGGAATCATCCCCATCCACTTGGGGCCGAGCTGCTCATCCCTTCTCCCCTAATTGTTCGGTTAATTGAAGTAATCCCATTATGGAGCAGTATTTGCTCTGTCAGTCAGAATGAAGATTGATAAGTGTTATTGATCAGCCGCGGCGCTAATCTTCTCCATAGTGCAGCCTTGTGTTTGTATTTCCCAGCAGACCGCAGGACTGGAGATTTCTCCGCTTCTTAATTCATCTCCAAACCCCAAACTCATCACTGCCTCCCCCCCACCCAATATTGGAGAGACAAATCACTTTATGGAATAGCCATTCGCTGACAGCGGCACAATAACCAAATACAAATGAAACAGCAAATCATATATTCTATGTCCCATGGGTGGAAGTGCACTGAACACAATCACGTATATCTACAGGAAGATCCTCAGAGGGTAGTGAAGGGATCCATCCCATTTATCTCTGGACAGTTTTCCTCTATATTGGACCTGTCAGTAACTTAACAAGTCCACATTCCTGGCATATCACAATATACAGCAACATTTTTCAGAAACTCTCCACCTATTATCATTAAACAGCCTTCCTTGAGCGCCAGTCTGTGACTTTGTCTAGGCTGAGATGATGCTATCAGTCATCTGCAGGTAGGAAGAAGCATTTCCTCAGTCTCCCTTTTCCTAGTGATCACTCAAGTTTTATTTTTTTTAATCTAATTATCTCCCATAACCGTCAGCTCCATCTAGAGGCCGTATTGCAATATTTTTTTAATGCGGTATTTCAGGAAAAACACAGCATTATGGCCACTAGATGGAGCACCCTAAAACCGTAAGGCAAAGTTATAATGTGCTAGTGTGGATCGCATACTAGCACAATATGTGAAACCTACCTTATGAATGAATGAATGAATGAATGATTTATAAAGCGCTACAAATGCGAACTGAATCGCCTCAAGGCGCTGGATGCATTCTCTGATGTTAGCTTCTCAGAAAAGGAAGGTCTTTAGTTTTTTTCTGAAGGCCTGGTGGTTTTCTTCCATGCGGATGTTGGTAGGAAGAGCGTTCCATAGTCGGGGTCCTTGGACTGCGAATCTTCGTTCTCCCTTTGCTTTGTAGCGGTATTTGGGAATGGTAAGGAGGTTTTGGTTAGCTGATCGTAGACTGCGATTCGGTGTATAGTGTTTTATTTTCTCGCGGAGATATGGTGGGGCGTTTCCTTGTACGCATTTGTGGGTGAGGCAGAGGGTCTTGAATGTGATCCGTTTCTTCACGGTTAGCCAGTGTAGGCTCTTTAGGGAGGGGGAGATGGATTCCCAGGGTTTTTTTCCTGTTAACAGTCTTGCCGCCGTGTTTTGGATGAGTTGTAAGCGCGCAAGCTGATATTGGGGTAGTCCTACGTAGAGCGAATTTGCGTAGTCGAGTCGGGAATTGATGATTGTTCCCACAACTGCCGCTTTGTCCTCTTCTGGGATGAAGGGGATGAGTCTACGTAGTTGGCGGAGGAGATGGTGGGATCCGCTCACCACTGATCCTATTTGTGCATCCATTGTCATTCCTGAGTCAAAAATGACTCCGAGACTCCTGGCTTTGGTGCTTGGGGAGATGGTCTGTCCAAGGATGGTGGGAGGTGTCCATGTAGTCTTTATTTTGGAATTTTTGTTAGCTTGTAGGAGAAGAAGTTCTGTTTTTGATCCGTTGAGTTTGAGGGAGCTAGTGGTCATCCAGTCGTCTATTGAGGAGAGGCATTTCTGTAATTGCTGATGATGATCTTTTTGTCCGTTGATACGAAGGTAGAGTTGGGTGTCGTCAGCGTATGAGTGGAAACAAAGATCAGTTTTCCTGATGATATTGAGAAGTGGGCGGATGTATATGTTGAATAGTACTGGTGACAAGGGTGATCCTTGAGGGACTCCGCAGGAGACTGCCCGGGTTTCCGAGGTGAATGTACCTAGTTTCACTGTCTGGGAGCGATTCTCTAGGAAGGATGTAAACCATTTTTGAGCAGAACCTGTTGCTCCTGCTACTTCAGCAAGGCGGACGAGTAAAGTGTTGTGGTTTACTGTGTCGAATGCTGCGCTAAGGTCTAACAGTACCAGGAGACTCTGTTCTCCGTCGTCTGCTGCTTCAAGGGCATCATCCCATATTTTGAGAAGTGCTGTTTCTGTGCCATGGCCTGGGCGGAAGCCTGATTGCAGAGGGTCCAGGAGTTGGTGTGTGTCCAGGTGGCGTTGTAGCTGTTGTACCACCGCTTTCTCCATAATCTTGGAGATGGCGTTGAGGCTAGTTATTGGTCTGCGGCAGTTAGGGTCCTTAGGGTCGAGATTGGCTTTCTTTAGCAGAGGTTTGACGATGCCTTGCTTGAGGGAGGTTGGCACAGTCCCTTCTTTAAATGATTGATTTATGAGCTGTGTTAGGATGGGAGCCAAGATGTTGGAACATTCTTTAAGCAGTTTAGTGGGGATGATGTCGTTCGGTGATGTGCTGTCTCGAAGGCTTCTGATGATGTTTTTGGTTGTATCTATGGTGATTGGGGACAAAATGAAATTCGGTGGTTGAGTGATGTTTGTGTCGATATCTTCTTTTTGCTTTGGTTCAGTGAGGGTGATCGTTGTTTTCTGATGGATTGATTTCCGAATGTTGTCGATTTTGTCGATGAAGAAATCTGATAACTCATTGCAGAATTCTTGAGTATCATTTCCTGGGGGCTCTAAGCAGGTCGGGTTCATAGACTGAGCCACTATTTTGAACAGTTCCCGCGGACGGTTTAAGGCGGAAGAGATGGTGTCTGAGAAATGTTCTTTTTTGGCTTTAAAGATTGCCTTGTGGTATTTCCCCGTGAGTGCTTTGTAGTTAGCATGGTTTTCCTTGGTAGGATTTCTTCTCCATGCTCTTTCAGCTCTTCTACGTTCTTGCTTGAGTAGGGTGAGAGTACCGTTGAACCAGCTGGAGTTTTTTTTGCGGATGAGTGTTCTACGTTTTGGCGCCACGAAGTCTGCTGTTTGTAGTAATACATTGTTTAGGGAGTTGAGCGTTTGTTCTGTTGAGAGGTTTGAATTTAGCAAGAGAATTTTGCTCGATAATGTAGTTTTGAAGAGATCAGAGTGAAGTTTCTTCTGTGATCTATTCCAGTGTGTTGCTGTTACGTGTTTCTGTTTTTGCAGGATGGTGTTTGTGGTGATTTTAAATTTGATAGCATGGTGGTCCGTCCATGGTAGCGGTGTGTTGTCAAATATGTTGATGTCCATATTCTGTTTGAAGATGAGATCTAGGGTGTGTCCTGAACCATGCGTGGGACACAGAATGAAGTCTACCTTAGAATGAAGCCCTTCAGTGAGTGCTGTCACCGCTCACGTGGCTTCTATCTTCACCTGGTCTTTCTGCTGGGTTCACGGACTTCAGGCATGTGAGTGGCTGGCACTCCCGCGAATGCGTGCAGGACCTGCTATTTGCGGCACAGAACTCTGAGGGAACAGGCCGGGTGGTCGTTCCTTCAGAGTGCCTGTGCCGGTGATGTCACTGGCTTCATGTACAGTGAATATCTCCTCTAAGCGTTTCAGAGAGATTTACAGTACCTATAGGTAAGCCTTATTATAGGCTTAACTATTGGTGCAATTCTTGCATGGAAGTTTACTCTCACTTTTGCCCGCCCATCAACACAGCCCAAACCCACCCTGCAACAGCAATGCAGAATCTTTCAGTTATGTTCTCCCTCGGCACTTTGCAGATCGTCGGATAATGCCACCGATACTCTGCGCATGTGTGGTGTTGACGTCATGCCAGTTGATCAACATATCAGTTGGAGTGCCATTGCATCCTTTGCATGCGCAGATTGTCATTATCAGATGGGGATGCACTATCGAATAGAACACTGGCATATCAATCCAAAATGTAGATGGTGAACTTGGTTGATGTCTTAACAAAGATGGGACCATCCTTCTGGGGAGTAGGTGAAGACAATGACAGGGAGAACACTGTGATCTCTGAAGGAGGTAATAATTATCTGGAAGCGGTACATTGATATACTGAGCATGCTGCACTTCACATGAAAAATAGATCTAGTGATGGGTTTGCATGGATGCAAGGACTTTCTCAATGACATTTCTGGTTTTGCATATTTAGTGCCAAACAGATCCGATTAGACTGTAGTAGCAATAGAATTGCAACTGAGGACCCAAGTGACCCCAGGGCACTATCTGCATGGAGTTTGTATGTTCTCCCTCTGCTTGCGTGGGTTTCATCCGGGTCATCTGGTTTCTTCCCACACTGCATAGACATGCTGGTAGGTCAGTTGGTTCCTGTCTAAATTGGCCCTAGTATGTGTATGTATATACAGTATGTGAGATAAGAACCTTAGATTGTAAGCTCTTTGAGGGCAGGGACTGATGTGAATGAATTGTATATAAATTGCTGTAGAAATAACTGGTACTATATAAAGGTTTGTAATAAATAAATAAAACATAAATTGACCTATAAGGAGTGTCAGAGGGGATGTTGGCCATGGAGAAGGAGGACATCTACCATTGGGCCCCATTGAGGGAACTCAGGAAACAACGTCTCTACATCCCCCGGCCTCGACCATCACATCCAAATCTCAGTCCAACCCGCGGTATGGCCATTTGTTCCCGTCTAGTTTGCTTCTCATTTTCATCTCGTTCAGAAGCCGGCACATTAATATCATCACGTTCCATCTTCTGATCCGCGTATTTACTGTACTGGCACAGAATATCTTCTCGCTGCAGCTGCACAGACAGAAATAGGAACATCCCAACCCAACTATTAATTAGAATGAATTATAATTCCCTTGTAATGATTCCACGTTTATGGGAAGCACGTTAGTTCATCCGATTAAACTCTTGCCAGGTTTTCGAGAGAAGAAACACGAGAATATGAAGAGAGGCTTTTTTTTTTTCTGCTGCTGGCGTTGGCTACGGATTAGCGCTCAGGAGCCGTATTCCAAACAGGCCTCCGGACTCGTGTTTAGGGGCGCCGAGCGGATGTCGCAGTTATCGCGCCACAAACGTTTAACAACTCTGAGAAGTTCCTCAAGTACTGGAGATAAGTGTGTGATCGCCGGAGGGCGCTGAAGGCCAGACGTCACTTCTCCGCCACATGAAACTGCTGTCTATTTATCAGCCTCCTCCATGTAGAAGAAACTTGACTCCATTGCCTATTTCCATACTGTGCGCTGTAGATACCCAACGTTCCTCCTTAGTGCTATAAAGTATGACATTATACTCCTAAATTACATTGAGCATACAACTGATCTATATTTAACCTATTGCTGACCCTCTCAGAGTAGATGAACTGAGAGCAGGCGGCACAGCCGGGCACTGTGATGTACCCGTACGGGGGGGGGGGGGGGGCACATGCTGAGACTAGACACAGCACTAGTTTGTCAGCAGGGTACAGCCAATGAGTATAGCTGTACACCTGCTGATTGGCTGCGGCCAATCACAGCACAGAGTTCTGTGAACACTAACACACAGAACTCTTTGCACAGACAGCGATCTGGCTGTTTCTTCTTCCTGAAATCTAATCTAAGTAAAAGTAGCACATATTTCACACATTACAGGGGGGTCTGTACTTAGGGGGGAGGTCTATACTTATGCAGGGGGTCTATACTGAGGGGGGAGGTCTATACTGAGGGAGGGGGTCTGTACTGAGGGGGAGGTCTATACTAATGGAGGGGGTCTGTACTGAGGGAGGGGGGTCTATACTGAGGAAGGGGGGGTCTGTACTTAGTGAGGAGGGTCTGTACTGAGGGAGGGGGGTCTATACTACAGGAGGGGGATATGTACTTAGAGGGGGGTCTATACTGAGAGAGGGGGGGTCTGTAGTTAGTGGAGGAGGGTCTGTACTGAGATGGGGGTCTGTACTGAGGGGGGACTATAGTTGGTGGAGGGGGGGTGACACCAATTTTTTTCTGCACCAGGTGACACCAACCCTATTTCGGGGGGAGGGGGGGCAGCAAACAGTGCACAGCCACTAGACACCCCCCCGGTCGGGTCACCCGCACCTCCACCCTGGTCAGTCGGTCACCTGGCCACAACACTTACCCCGGGCTTCCCTCCGGGTTCATCTTCCCTCCGGGTAACCGGCTTGCCCTGCGACTCCTCTCCTTGTGTCTCCTCCCTCCTCCTCCCGGCAGCCAGCACAGCTTCTCCTCGGGCCTCCCTCCAGGCGATGGACGGGCGGCTGGCTAGCTTCCCCTGCGTCTCCTCTCCTCGTGTCTCCTCCCTCCTCCTCCCGGCGGCCAGCGTGGCTTCTGCTTTCGGCCAATCAGGAAAGAGGTCTGAGACCCACTTTCTGATTGGCCGGGAGGAGAATTAGTGTGACACTAGCGAATATTCAGTCGCTAGTGTCACCCAACTGGGTGGGCTTCGGACGCAGTGCTCTGCGCCCAGAGCCCACCCTATTTTGAAGCCTATTAGAGCCTCTGGCTCTAATCACGTGCTTAAACCCCCCCCCCATTGGAATGCATTTAGATTAGGGGCCGGATGCATGGATGGGGGAGGGCGGCGTCCGTGCTCCCCTTATGGACGAGCTGCCATTAGTCTCCAATAGTATAGTGTCTCTAAAACTGTGGCTGGAACTTTAAATTTGGCATGGACTTTCTCCAGATTTTACTTGCTGCCTGTTGGAGAGATTCTGCCCTTTTCTTGTCCTGGTGACCACACAGGAAGTTTGGGGAAATCTGCCCAGCTGGAAACCAAAGTGCAAGTGTGACCGACCTTCTTACCCTCCTCATTATAAAAGAAAAAAACATACAGGAGAAAAAAGTTTTGTTCTGGTATAAAACAGAAATAACAGTTTATAAAAAAAGCAAAGCTCATACTCACCTAGGTGAATGCAGCATCAATGCAATGTGCATATGTCTCCTGCTGCCACTGCACTGAGTGCTGAGTGATCAAACACCACTGATCACTCATTTCTCCCCTCCGCTAATAACAGAGAGCTGTGATTGTCAGTCACCAGCTTTCTGCTCTGCCCCTCCAGCACTCACTGGAGCGCTGGGCTGTGGAGGGGGCGGGAGCAGATGGCTCAGTCTCCCATTGCAGCAGCAGAGGGGCTGCCGGTCCAGGGATCTGGGTGGATCCAGACTATAAAGTCGAGATCTTTCCCCAGCCTGGACCAGCTGAGTGACATGGGTCACAGGAATGCAGAACGAACTGCACTCCTGTGATCCATAGGAGAATGGCCAAAAATGCTTTAGCCACACTTCTCATTTAAAGTATAACTAAAAGCAAAACTTTTTTTTAGTTTTGGATAGAGTGGAGAGGGATTAGAATAACAGTACAGCCCGAAGGAAAATAAATAAAGAATAAAAAAATGAGTGTAGGGCTAACATGATATGGGACTCAGGGCAATCTGGAGGTGACATGGTTAACATTTTCTAGCAGTTTTTTTAGGGGATTGGTGCGGCCAACCATTTTGGAAGGGGCTTCATGGGAAGTCTTGGGAGGGGAGTAAAGAATTCCCGGTGAAGAAACGTGGGGGAAGAACGTTCCCGTCCGCCCGCCCTACATCGGAGTGGTGTCTGTTGTTTCATGCTATTGCGCTTGGGGTCTTTGGAGGCATTTTTCAACAAACTGTGTGCTTATCATACTAGGGACCCATCTAAGGTATGGAGTCCCCGGTGGAATTCCAGTTATGGCGGATTAACTGGTAATTAAAAGTGTGGTTTCTTGTGAATATGGTTCGTCCCCGAGCCGATGTGGTGCGGCTAGGGAGCGTGTAAGTACTTACGCAGATACAAAGTGTATAATTAATACTTGGGGCCTCCAAGGATCGGCAACCTTTATTTTCTGGTGATTGTATTATTATTTTTGGTTCTCCTGTTTTAAGGAATGTTTGTTATGTTTTTGTTATAGTTTTAATAAAGGGGCCGAGACGGACAATTTTACTCCAACATTTGTGTCAATGGTTTTCTTGGTAATTTCAAGTTGGGGTAAAGGATGGGGGTTGGGTAGCAGTTAGCGTTTCAAGGGTTACGATTACATCTGAGTGTACCTTAGTCATGTCATATTTTATTTGCTGTCCATGCCCTCAGGGAGATTCATCTTCTCTATTTGTCATTGAAAGTGAAAGTAAAAAAATCTGAGTTGACATCAGAACAGGAAGAAAGGGAAATCTTCCAAAGGGGACACATGTTCTGGTGACACACCTGAGTTCCCTCACTTTGCAGGGATTTTCTCTCACTTCCTTTTTTTGCCTACAGGACAGGAAGTAAAGGGAAATCTCTGTAATGGGACACAGATGGAAAAAAAAACCTGACAGGGGTTATAATCCTCCCTTACTCTGTATACACCGTTCCCAAAACACCCTGCCTATTGAAATGGATGGGCGGCGCTGCCGAAACGCCTGTGAAGCACTGTGGCAGCGCCGCAACACAGGCGCTTTTACGCTAAAACTAGCGGCCCTTTACCGCCGACCCTGACGCTTTCAGTGTGAAAGTAGCCTTATGCCACGTACACACGAGCAGACTTTACGGCACTTTTCGACTGACTTTATGACGGACTTTCTGAATGAACGGACTTGCCTACACACAATCCACCAAAGTCCGTCGAATTCGTACGTGATGACGTACGATCGGACTAAAACAAGGAAGTTCATAGCCAGTAGCCAATAGCTGCCCTAGCGTGGGTTTTTGTCCGTCGAACTGGCATACAGACGAGCGGATTTTTCGACCGGACTCAAGTTCGACGGAAAGATTTAAAACATGTTTCAAATCTAAGTCCGTCCAACTTTTGAGAAAACAAAGTCTGCTGGAGCCCACACACGATCGAATTGTCCGACGAAATCCCGTCCGGCATTAGTTCTACTTTAACCACTTGCCGACCGCCTCACGCCTATATACGTGAGCAGAGCGGCACGGGCAGGCAAAATCACGTACCTGAAACGTGATTGCCTTCCCGCGGGTGGGGGGTCCGATCGGACCCCCCCCCGGTGCCAGCTGCGGTCGGCATTTGGTTGGGAGCGATGAGAGACGAGGGGGAGACCATCCGATCGTGGCCCCCCCCTCGCGATCGCTCCCAGCCACTGACAAACATCCCCTGCCTCTGTATAGTACACAGAGGCAGAGGATGTGATGTCATCTCTCCTCGGCTGTCAGTTTCCGTTCCAGCGCCGAGGAGAGATGACATGTAAGTAAGTGCACAACACAAACACACACAGTAGAACATGCCAGGCATACATTACACCCCCGATCCCCCCCCGATCGCCCCCCGATCCCCCCCCAATCACCCCCCCCCCTGTCACAAACTGACACCAAGCAGGTTTTTTTTTTTTTTTTTTTTTTTTTTTTCCTGATTACTGCATAGTGTCAGTTTGTGACAGTTAGCAGTGTTAGGACAGTTACTGTAACCCCCCTGTAGGTCTAGGGTACCCCCCTTACCCCCCCTAATAAAGTTTTAACCCCTTGATCACCCCCCCTCACCAGTGTCGCTAAGCGATCATTTTTCTGATCGCTGTATTAGTGTCGCTGGTGACGGTAGTTAGGGACGTAAATATTTAGGTTCGCCGTCAGTGTTTTATAGCGACAGGGACCCCCATATACTATCTAATAAATGTTTTAACCCCTTGATTGCCCCCTAGTTAACCCTTTCACCACTGATCACCGTATAACCGTTACGGGTGACGCTGGTTAGTTCGTTTATTTTTTATAGTGTCAGGGCACCCGCCGTTTATTACCGAATAAAGGTTTAGCCCCCTGATCGCCCGGCGGTGATATGCGTCGCCCCAGGCAGCGTCAGATTAGCGCCAGTACCCCCCCTAATAAAGTTTTAACCCCTTGATCACCCCCTGTCGCCAGTGTCGCTAAGCGATCATTTTTCTGATCGCTGTATTAGTGTCACTGGTGACGCTAGTTAGGGACGTAAATATTTAGGTTCGCCGTCAGTGTTTTATAGCGACAGGGACCCCCATATACTATCTAATAAATGTTTTAACCCCTTGATTGCCCCCTAGTTAACCCTTTCACCACTGATCACCGTATAACTGTTACGGGTGACGCTGGTTAGTTAGTTTATTTTTTATAGTGTCAGGGCACCCGCCGTTTATTACCGAATAAAGGTTTAGCCCCCTGATCGCCCGGCGGTGATATGCGTTGCCCCAGGCAGCGTCAGATTAGCGCCAGTACCGCGAACACCCACGCACGCACCGTACACGCACCATACACCTCCCTTAGTGGTATAGTATCTGATCGGATCAATATCTGATCCGATCAGATCTATACTAGCGTCCCCAGCAGTTTAGGGTTCCCAAAAACGCAGTGTTAGCGGGATCAGCCCAGATACCTGCTAGCACCTGCGTTTTGCCCCTCCGCCCGGCCCGGCCCAGCCCACCCAAGTGCAGTATCGATCGATCACTGTCACCCCGGTCGTAGTCAAACCAGCACTGCAGTAACACTTGGTGACGTGGCGAGTCCCATAAGTGCAGTTCAAGCTGGTGAGGTGGCAAGCACAAGTAGTGTCCCGCTGCCACCAAAAAGACAAACACAGGCCCGTCATGCCCATAGTGCCCTTCCTGCTGCATTCGCCAATCCTAATTGGGAACCCACCGCTTCTGCAGCGCCCGTACTTCCCCCATTCACATCCCCAACCAAATGCAGTCGGCTGCATGAGAGGCATTTTCTTTATGTCCTCCCGAGTACCCCTACCCAGCGAACCCCCCAAAAAATATGTTGTGTCTGCAGCAAGCGCGGATATAGCCGTGACACCCGCTATTATTGTCCCTCCTGTCCTGACAATCCTGGTCTTTGCATTGGTGAATGTTTTGAACGCTACCATGCACTAGTTGAGTATTAGCGTAGGGTACAACATTGCACAGACTAGGCACACTTTCACAGGGTCTCCCAAGATGCCATCGCATTTTGAGAGACCCGAACCTGGAACCGGTTACAGTTATTATAGTTAGTTACAAAAAAAAGTGTAAAAAAAAAAAAACACAAACAAAAATATAAAATAAAAATAGTTGTCGTTTTATTGTTCTCTCTCTCTCTATTCTCTCTCTATTGTTCTGCTCTTTTTTACTGTATTCTATTCTGCAATGTTTTATTGTTATTGTTATTGTTATTGTTATTATGTTTTATCATGTTTGCTTTTCAGGTATGCAATTTTTTTATACCTTACCGTTTACTGTGCTTTATTGTTAACCATTTTTTTGTCTTCAGGTATGCCATTCACGACTTTGAGTGGTTATACCAGAATGATGCCTGCAGGTTTAGGTATCATCTTGGTATCATTCTTTTCAGCCAGCGGTCGGCTTTCATGTAAAAGCAATCCTAGTGGCTAATTAGCCTCTAGACTGCTTTTACAAGCAGTGGGAGGGAATGCCCCCCCCCCCAACATCTTCCGTGTTTTTCTCTGGCTCTCCTGTCTCAACAGGGAACCTGAAAATGCAGCCGGTGATTCAGCCAGCTGACCATAGAGCTGATCAGAGACCAGAGTGGCTCCAAACATCTCTATGACCTAAGAAACCGGAAGCTACGAGCATTTTATGACGTAGATTTCGCCGGATGTAAACAGCGCCATTGGGAAATTGGGAAAGCATTTTATCACACCGATCTTGGTGTGATCAGATGCTTTGAGGGCAGAGGAGAAATCTAGGGTCTAATAGACCCCAATTTTTGCAAAAAAGAGTACCTGTCACTACCTATTGCTATCATAGGGGATATTTACATTCCCTGAGATAACAATAAAAATGATTTAAAAAAAAAAAAAAATGAAAGGAACAGTTTAAAAATAAGATAAAAAAATAATAATAATAAAGAAAAAAAAAAAAAAAAAAAAAAAAGCACCCCTGTCCCCCCTGCTCTCGCGCTAAGGTGAACGCAAGCGTTGGTCTGGCGTCAAATGTAAACAGCAATTGCACCATGCATGTGAGGTATCGCCGCGAAGGTCAGATCGAGGGCAGTAATTTTAGCAGTAGACCTCCTCTGTAAATCTAAAGTGGTAACCTGTAAAGGCTTTTAAAGGCTTTTAAAAATGTATTTAGTTTGTCGCCACTGCACGTTTGTGCGCAATTTTAAAGCATGTCATGTTTGGTATCTATGTACTCGGCCTAAGATCATCTTTTTTATCTCATCAAACATTTGGGCAATATAGTGTGTTTTAGTGCATTAAAATGTAAAAAAGTGTGTTTTTTCCCCAAAAAATGCGTTTGAAAAATCGCTGCGCAAATACTGTGTGAAAAAAAAAAATGAAACACCCACCATTTTAATCTGTAGGGCATTTGCTTTAAAAAAAATATATAATGTTTGGGGGTTCAAAGTAATTTTCTTGCAAAAAAAAATTATTTTTTTATGTAAACAATAAGTGTCAGAAAGGGCTTTGTCTTCAAGTGGTTAGAAGAGTGGGTGATGTGTGACATAAGCTTCTAGATGTTGTGCATAAAATGCCAGGACAGTTCAAACCCCCCCCAAATGACCCCATTTTGGAAAGTAGACACCCCAAGCTATTTGCTGAGAGTCATGTTGAGTCCATGGAATAATTTATATTGTGACACAAGTTGCGGGAAAGAGACAATTTTTTATTTTTTTTATTTTTTTTTGCGCAAAGTTGTCACTAAATGATATATTGCTCAAACATGCCATGGGAATATGTGAAATTACACCCCAAAATACATTCTGCTGCTTCTCCTGAGTACGGGGATACCACATGTGTGAGACTTTTTGGGAGCCTAGCCGCGTACGGGACCCCGAAAACCAAGCACCGCCTTCAGGCTTTCTAAGGCCGTAAATTTTTGATTTCACTCTTCACCGCCTATCACAGTTTCGGGGGCCATGGAATGCCCAGGTGGCAAAAAAAAACCCCAAATGACCCCATTTTGGAAAGTAGACACCCCAAGCTATTTGATGAGAGGTATAGTGAGTATTTTGCAGACCTCACTTTTTGTCACAAAGTTTTGAAAATTGAAAAAAGAAAAAAAAAATTTTTTTTTCTCGTCTTTCTTTATTTTCAAAAACAAATGAGAGCTGCAAAATACTCACCATGCCTCTCAGCAAATAGCTTGGGGTGTCTACTTTCCAAAATGGGGTCATTTGGGGGGGGTTTGTGCCACCTGGGCATTCCATGGCCTCCGAAACTGTGATAGGCAGTGAGGAGTAAAATCAAAAATGTACGCCCTTAGAAATCCTGAAGGCAGTGCTTGGTTTTCGGGGTCCCGTACGCGGCTAGGCTCCTAAAAAGTCCCACACATGTGGTATCCCCGTACTCAGGAGAAGCAGCTAAATGTATTTTGGGGTGCAATTCCACATATGCCCATGGCCTGTGTGAGCAATATATCATTTAGTGACAACTTTTTGTAATTTTTTTTTTTTTTTTTTTTTTTTGTCATTATTCAATCACTTGGGACAAAAAAAATGAATATTCAATGGGCTCAACATGCCTCTCAGCAAATTCCTTGGGGTGTCTACTTTCCAAAATGGGGTCATTTGTGGGGGTTTTGTACTGCCCTGCCATTTTAGCACCTCAAGAATCGACATAGGCAGTCATAAATTAAAGGCTGTGTAAATTCCAGAAAATGTACCCTAGTTTGTAGACGCTATAACTTTTGCGCAAACCAATAAATATACACTTATTGACATTTTTTTTACCAAAGACATGTGGCCGAATACATTTTGGCCTAAATGTATGACTAAAATTGAGTTTATTGGATTTTTTTTAGAACAAAAAGTAGAAAATATCATTTTTTTTCAAAATTTTCGGTCTTTTTCCGTGTATAGCGCAAAAAATAAAAACGGCAGAGGTGATCAAATACCATCAAAAGAAAGCTCTATTTGTGGGAAGAAAAGGACGCAAATTTCGTTTGGGTACAGCATTGCATGACCGCGCAATTAGCAGTTAAAGCGACGCAGTGCCGAATTGTAAAAAGTGCTCTGGTCAGGAAGGGGGTAAATCCTTCCGGGGCTGAAGTGGTTAAGCTCATGTAGCGCTTACCCCCGAAGGAGCGGCTTATTAATTGTTATATCCGTAATTCACGTTTACCACCTGACCCATCCCAGCCCATACAAACAGAAACAGTGCATATTGCATTTTTCTCTTGCTTTATTAAGTAACATGAACTGGGATAGGAGAAGGGTTCTCTGAGATGCTCTTTTGTTGCTTCGTAACTGTTTTCTTTGCCTCTCATGCAAAGAACTAGAATCATTGCGGATAATAGGAAATCACTCTATATGATTTCTTCATCAGGGAAGATGGAAGTAGATTTGATATAGAATAATTGATAAAGAGTCACTCTGAATAACTTCTTTATCTGCAGAACTTTTTAAGGACAGTCTGTATCTCTATATGCGTGCTAGTAGCTTTACCACTACCTCTTTACCACTACTTCCCATCTGCATGGTACTTCCAAGTTGAGCTAAAGAAGAGATTTCTCTGAATAATTCCTCCCGCCTGACTGATTGGAATCCCGGGGCATTGTTGAACCCAAAGTCACAGGCCATCACCACCTGTCTTGCTGACTTGCGTACCAACATCCCTCAGCCTCTGGCAGTACCCTTCCCTTAGGTTTTCACTCACGTGATCAATAGTCCATGTGCCACTCATAAACGATTGATCGCCCAGTTTCCTTTCCGCTTTGTTTCTACTTCTTCTGCAATGATTCTTTGTTCCCTTTCCGCTTTTCTGGGGGCGGCCAACGACACCAGCGACTACATGCTGTACGGTGTCATCTACTCCTCTACAGGTGCCGGTGCCCCATCCGCCTCGCAGGGGGGCTGGGCTCCGTTGGCTCCCCAGAGGGGGGACCTCTCCCCTCCAGGAACCAGGCTGGCTTCTCTCCAAACTCGTACTGGAAAAACCCCCCTCAGTGACCATGTGACCCAGCTTTTATATGAGAGTCCCGGGGCATTGTCCAAAAAATTAATGATTGGCCGGGACTCGCATACAAACTACCTGCCACTCAAATCCCAAATGAACAAACAGGCCTGCTATATGGTACAAGCCTGCCTAAATTTACCTGAAATTGTAAGCTAACAAAAAGGTCACTTACATAAAAGTAGGTGCCCGCTACACTTATCTCCAGGCTCCCTTTATTTAGTTCTTCTGAACCTATTAAATACTTTCAAAATGTAGTCAGTGGGTTGATTTACTAAAAGAGTAAAAGATGCTTATATAGCAAAATGTATGTTCAAGCTCCAAAGTGAACATTAGTAAGTAAAGACTTGTAAAACAATATCTGGGATCATTGGCGTTCAGGTTCAGGTACATTCCACATCAATGCTTAGACTGCCCAAGGCCAAAAAGAAAGGAATGGGAGACCTCATCCGGGTAACTTAATTAAAGATGAATTTCCAATTACTTAGCTCCACTTTCCTAATGGTAAAGTGGTTGTAAACCCTTACATATACCCAGAGAAGTGACTGACTTCAGGTGATACACAGAGATGACACAAATCCTCCACATAAGTTATACCCGTTTACAGCTATCTTTCCTCTACATCAATTCAAAGTAGAGCTGCACGATTCTGGCAAAAATGAGAATCACGATTTTTTTGCTTGGAATAAAAAGATCACAATTCTCTCGCGATTCTCACGACATAAAATCTTTCACATTATACAAAGAAATTTGGGCTAACTTTACTGGTTTTTTTTTTTAATTCATTAAAGTAATTTTTTTCCAAAAAAATTGCATTTGAAAAGCCGCTGCGCAAATACAGTATGACATAAAATATTGCAACAACCACCATTTTATTCTCTAGTGTCTCTACTAAAAAAAATATATATAATGTTTATGGGTTCTAAGTAATTTTCTAGCAAAAAAGAAATGATTTCAACTTGAAACCAACAAATGTCAGAAAAAGGTTTAGGGCTCTTTCACAGCTCAGCGGGGGATCGCTCCGTGGATCCCCGCTGAGCAGGCAGATGACAGGTCCATCGCTGCACACTGTGCAGGGACAGACCTGTCAGAGCGCCGCTCTCCCCTATGGGGGATCCGATGGCGACGGACCGTAGAGTCCGTTGTCACCCGATCCGCGGACGAATGGAAAAGTAGGTTTTTCCTCCGTCACACTTTTTCGGATCGGAGCGGGTCGGATGTCAGCGGATATGTCACCGCTGACATCTGACGCTCCATAGAGGTCTATGGAGTGTCCGTTCAGGTCCGTCTAAAAAACTGACAGGCGGACCTGAACGGATCGTCCGTGTGAAAGAGGCCTAAGTGTTTACCATATATACTCGAGTATAAGTCGTTCTGAGTATAAGTCGAGGCCCTAATTGACCACAAAAAAAATGGGAAAAACTTATTGACCCGAGTATAAGACGAGGGTGAGAAATGCACAGCTACTATAAGTGGAAAAGAGGGTCAACAATGCCCATATGCAGCCTCACTGTGCCTATTTGCATGCCTCACTGTGTCCATTTGCAGCCATAGGTTAAGGGTTCCTAGATGCCCCCTAGCTGCAGCCAAAATTTGGGGTCTCTGAACCCAAAGGGTCCCGAAATGACATTCCTGCAGATGGACACAGTTGACCGACTTTGGGGCCCCCTATCTCAGGGCCACTTAGTGCTAGGAACCCCAAATTTGGTATGCAAACCCAGTGCAACTAGCACCATAACATATCCAAAGCTGGGCCACCAAGTG
This sequence comes from Lithobates septentrionalis, assembly GCA_037952835.1. Lineage (NCBI taxonomy): Eukaryota > Metazoa > Chordata > Amphibia > Anura > Ranidae > Lithobates > Lithobates septentrionalis. The sequence goes on along the minus strand of JBBDGP010005065.1, from coordinate 48,493 downwards.
GCCCCGAGATACGGGGCCCCTAAAATCGGTTCAGAAAATGTCAGAGAATGACATTTTACGAACTGAATTTGGGGCCCCGTATCTCAGGGCCACTTAGTGCTAGGAACTCCAGCTTTAGATATGTTGTGGTACTAGTTCCACTGGGTTTGCACACCAAATTTGGGGTTCCTAGCACCAAGTGGCCCCGAAATATGGGGCCCCAAAGTCGGTTCGGAAAATGACATTTTTTGCTGCAGAAAAGTGCTTGACTCGAGTATAAGTCGAGGGGGGCACTTTCAGCACAAAAAAATGTGCTGAAAAACTCGACTTGAGTATATACAGCAAGTGGTTAAACTTTCCTCACTTACACACAAAGTCTATTCCATTGACAAATTGTTACAATGTTTAGACTTAATTCCACTGCTAAAGAATGTTCTGATTCTTGGCAAACTGCCTGTTTTTTTTTTTGTCTTTCGTTTTTTGGAGGCTGTGGCTTCAGAAGAGCAGAGATAATTCTTTGCATAGTAAGAATCATGAAACACTTTTGTCAAGATCGCAACGGGGAAAGAATTGCGATAACGATTCTTGGCGATTAATCGTGCAGCTCTAATTCAAAGTGCAGAATTTATACAGGATCCCTCAGCTCTGAAAAGCAGGGGGCGGAGAGCTGATGTTAAATCAGTGAGGAGAGCTCTGAGAGCTGATTGGAGGGAAGGGCACCCCCCCCCCCTTTATTTACACAGCACACAGGTACAGAGTTTAGGCTGTCAATCATAGGCTCTGCCCTCCCCTGTCACGATTTTTCTCTTGGCGTCATCAGAAGTGACTCATGCAAATAGCAGAGAAATGAAGCAGCTGACAGAAATGACACTTAGGGGTTTATTTAATCATTTATTTAATCATATAGGAGACAAGAGGTTTGATGATTTCCGAAGCATGGAACAAGTGATGACATTGATCAATGTGACTTGAAGTCCGAAGATCTGGTGAGTCATCTCCGTCACACTAAGGTGGAAGTCGCGTTGTGTCTGTTTGTATTAAAGTGGTTGTAAACCTCAGACATGAAATATGAACAAAGCATATCCCTCTGTAGTGTGTACTTGTCTCAATCCAGAGCACTAAGGAGTTTATTTAACAAAGCTAGAGAGGGCAAAATTTGTCACAATTCTGCATAGAAAATCTAACCTCAGCTTGTTCAATTAAGCTTTGGCAAATAACCTGGAAGCTGATTGGTTTCTATCCAGAATTGTGACTAATTTTGCCCTCTCTAGCTTCAGTAAATAAACTCCTTAGTGCTCTGGATTGAGACAAGTACACACTACAGAGGGATATGTTTTGTTCATATTTCATCCACTTTAATAAAAACAGGCACAACGCGACTTCAACCTTAGTGTGGCGGAGGATGACTCACCAGATCTTCGGACCTCAAGTCACATTGGTCAATGTCATCACTTGATCCCTCCTGCGGACAGCATCAAACCTCTTGTCTCCTATATGATTGGTCCTAACAAAAGGTTATTAGAGACTCCTCAATTTCTTCAATCAATTTTTATGTTTTTTTAATGTGTTTTAATAAAATATAGCTCAGACATTACTCACACTATAAAAATATGTTCTTTCCATGATAACATTAACCATTGTTCTGGAGTGACTAAAGGTCAGAGGATCTTTTGAGTCATCTCTGGAGGTGGAAGTCATGTTGTATCTGTTCATATTTCTCCCTGGGAGGTTTTTGTCATCTCAAGCTGAACAGACCTAGAAATTCCATTATTGCTATATCCTCTATATTGCCTTTTTATGTTACCAGCTCATTTAAGTACAAGTGCTGTGAAAAGTATTATGATTCAGTTCATCAAACGAATTTTAATATTAGACAAAGATAACCCAAGTTAATACAAAATGCAGTTTTTAAATGATTATTTCATTTAATAACCAGTTCCAGACCCCCTACGGCATATATACTGCGGCAGGGCGGCCCCGGCTGCACAAAATCATGTACAGGTGCGTGATTTCGTGCGCGTGGTTTTCGGCGCACGCCCGCGCCACCGGAGCAGCACTCCCGCTGTGATTGGACACAGCGAGAGCCAATCAGCGGGTCTGGCGGCCAGCGAAGGCCGCCGCGACCCGTCGATCATTTACAGGAAAGACGGATCAGCCGTCTGCCCGTGTAAACAAGGCAAACGGCGGATCTGTCAGGGAGGGAAAGAGAGATCTTGTGATTCAGCGAAGCTGAACCACAGATCTCTCTTTTCCTTCACTGCCCCACACAGTTAGTAAGCACCTCCCTAGGGAACATTTAACCCCTTGATCGCTCCTGGTGTTAACCCCTTCCCTGCCAGTGTCATTTATACAGTAATCAGTGCATTTTTATAGCACTGTATTGGTGTCACTGGTCCCCAAAACGTGTCACTTAGTGCCAGATTTGTCTGCTGCAATGTCGCAAAAAAAAATCGCAGACTGCCGTCATTACTAATAAAAACAATAAATAAAAATAAAGTACCTAAATCTATTCCCTATTTTGTAGACGCTATAACTTTTGCACAAACCAATCAATATACACTTATTGGGATTTTATTTACAAAAATATGTAGCAGAATACATATTGGCTTAAATTTATGAAGAAATATGATTTTTTAATTTTATTTTATTAGGAATGTTTTATAGCAGAAAGTAAAAAATATTGTTTTTTATTTAAATTTGTCGGTATTTTTTTGTTTAAAGCAAAAAATAAAAAGTGCATAGGCGATCAAATACCACCAAAAAAAAAGCTCTATTTTTTTGGGAAAAAAAGGACATTAATTTTATTGACCGCGCAATTGTCAGTTAAAGCGACGCAGTGCTGTATCGCAAAAAATGGCCTGGTCGGGAAGTGGGTAAAACCTTCTTGGGCTGAAGTGGTTAAGGGAAAAAAGCTGTCCAGATCTGCCTGGCCCTATATGAAAAAGTAATTGCCCCCTAAACCTAATAACTGGTTGTGCCACCCTTGGCGGCAACAACTGCAATCAAGCGTTTGCAATAACTGCCAATGAGTCTATTACATGGATGTGGAGGAATTTTGGCCCACTCTTCTTTGCAGAATTATTTGAATTCAGTAACATTGGGGGGTTTTCTAGCATGAACAACCTGTTTAAGGTCATGATACAGCATCTCAATCAAATCAAAGTCCAGACTTTGACTAGCCCACTCCAAAACCTTAATTTTGTTTTCTTGAGCCATTCAGAGGTGGACTTGCTGGTGTGTTTTAGATCATTGTCCTGCTGCATAACCCAAGCGTGCTTGAGCTTGAGGTCAGCAACTGATGGCCGAACATTCTCCTTCAGGATTTTCTGGTAGAGCTCAGAATTCATGGTTCCATTAATTATGGTAAGTCGTCCAGGTCCTGAAGCTACAAAGCAGCCCCAGACCATCACACTACCACCACCATATCTGACTGTTGGTATGATGTTCTTTTTATGAAATGCTGTGTAATGCCCCGTACACACGGTCGGATTTTCCGACAGAAAATGTGTGATAGGACCTTGTTGTTGGAAATTCCGACCGTGTGTAGGCTCCATCACACATTTTGCATCAGATTTTCCGACACACAAAGTTTGAGAGCAGGATATAAAATTTTCCGACAACAAAATCCGTTGTCGGAATTTTCGATCGTGTGTACACAAATCCGACGCACAAAGTGCCACGCATGCTCAGAATAAATAAAGAGATGAAAGCTATTGGCTACTGCCCCGTTTATAGTCCCGACGTACGTGTTTTACGTCACCGCGTTCAGAATGATCGGATTTTCCGACAACTTTGTGTGACGGTGTGTACGCAAGACAAGTTTGAGCCAACATCCGTCGGAAAAAATCCTAGGATTTTGTTGTCGGAATGTCCGAACAAAGTCCGACCGTGTGTACGGGGCATTAGTTTTATGCCAGATGGAACACGGGGCACACCTTCCAAAAAGTTCAACTTTTGTCTCATCAGTCCACAGAATATTTGCCCAAAAGTCTTGGGGATAATTAAAGCGGTGTTCCGTCGGTTTTTTTTTTGTTAAGTCAGCAGCTACAAATACTGCAGCTGCTGACTTTTAAAATATGGACACTTACCTGTCCAGGGCGCCCGCGATGTCGGCACCCGAAGCCGATCTGTCCCTCAGCTCTCGGGTGCTGCCCCTGCCATCTTCGGTAAGGGAATCAGGAAGTGAAGCCTTGCAGCTTCACTTCCTGGTTCCCTACTGCGCATGCGCGACTCGCGCTGCGCGTTTCCCACGCGTCCCTGCTGTCTCCTGGGACCCGTGTGTCTCCCAGAAGGCAGTGGGGGGGGTCAAGTCGGGAAGTGGCATAGATACCCGCGGGTGGCGTGGTATCTATGCTCGGAAGTGGGAGCAAGATACCTGTATTAGACAGGTACCTGCTCCCCCCTCCCCCCTGAAAGGTGCCAAATGTGACACCGGAGGGGGGGAGGGTTACTAAAAGCAGAAGTTCCATTTTTGTGTGGAACTCCGCTTTAAGGTGTTTTTTGGAAAACGTGAGACGAGCCTTTGTGTTTTTCTTGGTCAGCAGTTCTGGGTTATTTTATGATCTCTTGGGTGGGTTGTCGTTGTGCTCTTGGATTAATTATGGTAGGCCGGCCACTTCTGGGAAGGTTCACCACTGTGTCAAGTAATCTCCATTTGTGGATAATGGTTCTCACCGTGGTTCCCTGGAGTAGCAAAGCCTTATGCCGCGTACACACGAGCGGAATTTCCGTTGGAAAAATCTTGGATGGTTTTTCCAACAGAATTCCGCTCAAGCTTGGCTTGCATACACACGGTCACACAAAGGTTCTCTGAACTTTCGACCGTCAAGAACGCGGTGACCCTACTAAAAGCAGGGGGTCCGCTACAAGATAAAAGTGGAATTCCGCCAGCAAAAATCCGATGAAGCATACACACGGTCGGAATTTCCGACCATAAGCTCACATCGGACTTTTGCTGGTGGAATTTCCGATTGTGTGTACGGGGCATTAGAAATGGCTTTGTAACCTTTTCCAGACTGGTACATGTCAATTACTTTGTTTCTCATCTGTTCTTGAATTTCTTTAGATCGCGGCATGATGTGTTGCTTTTTAAGATTGTTTAGCATGCTTCACTTTGTCAGACAGCTTCTATTTAAGTGATTTCTTGATTCAACAGGTCTGGCAGTAATCAGACCTGGGTGTGGCAAGTGAAATTTAACTTGGCTTTCCAAAAATTTGGCTAATCACAGTTGATTCATGAATTAGCAAGGGGCAGGAAGTAAACTCACCCTTACAAAAACCTGTCTATGCAGATAAGGGGTACCTGTAGATAGAAACAAACTGTGCAGCTTTGACTAACGTTGGATAATGCCTTTTGCTAAAGGTTTAGGCCATTTACATACCTGCTGAAGCCTGTCCGAAAAACTTGCAGAGATGGCATCATCCCCCATTGCAAAGCTACTGCAATTGGGGGGGGGGGGGGGGGTGAGAGAGAAAGCTCATGCAGGGGTTGTTTGAATCAGCTGGAAGTGTCTAAGCAACTTCCCAGCAACAAAGCAGGATGGGATGATGCCATCTCTGGGAGTTTTTCGCACATGTTTCAGGAGGTACGTAAATGACCTACACCTATATAAAGGGCATTATTTACTTTTGTTCAAAGTTTAACAGTTTGTCTTTATCTACAGGTGCCCCTTATCTGCATAGGCATTTTTTTGGTAAGGGTGAACAAACCCTTTAAGCAAGGACTTTATCTATTTTCCACTTACGGACTGCCTGCCTACGTTGGCTGTTTGAAGGAGGATATCGTTGTTATGGCAGCAGCTAGCTGCCATAACCCCAGTATCCTCTTTTTCAGCGGGCGGTCCGCTACAAGATAAAAGTGGTCTCTGCAGCGGATTCGCCGCGAGATCACTTTTATCGGTGGCGGGAGAGGGACCCCCCCTACCGCCACGATCCGGTGCCCTTCGCCGCTTACAGTAGCCGTTGGCAGCGGCGGAGGCGATAGCGTGTTGTTTCCTGTCAGGTATGGAGACGAGTAAGGGGAAGATGGCCCCCACCCGTCTCCATACAATTGCTGGGTGGAAGCGACGTAAAAACGTCACTTCCGCCCACAGCTCTTAAAGGGCCATGTTTTTTAAATTATTTTTTTAAATGACAATTTTTTTTTTTTTTTGCATTTTAGTGTAAATATGAGATCTATGGTCTTTTTGAACCCAGATCTCATATTTAAGAGGTCCTGTCGTGCTATTACAAGGGATGTTTACATTCCTTGTAATAGGAATAAAAGTGACATTAAAAAAACAAAACAAAAAAAAAACAGTGTAAAAATAAAAAAGTAAAAGGTTAAATTAAATAAGAAAAAAAAAAAAATTTTTTAAACGCGCCCAGTCTCGATGAGCTCGCATGCAGAAGCGAACACATATGTTAGTAGTGCCCGTATATGAAAACGTGTTCAAACCACACATGTGAGGTATCGCCGCAATCGGTAGAGCGAGAGCAATAATTCTAGCCCTAGACCTCCTCTGTAACTCAAAACATGCAACCTGTAGAGTTTTTTAAACTATGGAGATTTTTAAGAGTAAAATTTTGTCGCCATTCCACGAGCGGGCGCAACTTTGAAGCGTGACATGTTGGATATCAATTTACTCGGTGTAACATTATCTTTTACAATAAAACAAAAAATTGGGATAACTTTACTGTTGTCTTATTTTTTAATTCAAAAAAGTGTATTTTTTCCAAAAAAAGTGCACTTGTAAGACCGTTGCGCAAATACGGTGTGACAGAAAGTATTGCAATGACTGCCATTTTATTCTCTAGGGTGTTAGAAAAAAAATGTATAATGTTTGGGGGTTCTAAGTAATTTTCTAGCAAAAAAAAAATGTTTTTAACTTGTAAACAACAAATCTCAGAAAGAGGCTCGGTCCTTAAAGGGAGGTTCCGGCCGCAATTTTTTTTTTTTTTTAAAGTCAGCAGCTACAAACACTGTAGCTGCTGACTTTTAATAAGGACACTTACCTGTCCAGCGAGCCCGCGATGTCGGCCCCCCCAAGGCCGATCCGTCCATAGGATCGGCCGCTGGCGCCTCCTTCCTAACTAAGGGAAACAGGCAGTGGAGCCTTGCGGCGTTACTGCCCTTTTCCTACTGCGCATGCGCGAGTCGCACGGCGCTTTGTGAATTGCCCCGTTGTTTCCTGGGACACACACAGTTCCACACACAGTTCCCAGAAGGCAACGGGGCCGTTCACTGAAAAGGAGGAAGCGGAGTAGGAAGAGGCAGATTAGGAAGACTGCCTAGCAACAGGGGTTTCAGATAAATGTTTTTTTTTTGTTTTTTTTTTTTATTTTATTGCTATTTTTTATTTTAGGTTGGCCCTCCACTTTAAGTGGTTAACAATGACTGCTGGATGAGTTGCTATGAGTTGCTGCACTCTTTGCCTTATGAAAAAAACAACCTGTTATGCCGCGTACACACGATCGGACTTTACAGCAGACTTTGTCCGACGTACTTTTCAAATGACTTTACGACGGACTTTCCGAATGAACGGACTTGCCTACACACAATCAACCAAAGTCCGACGGATTTGTACGTGATGACGTACGACCGGACTAAAACAAAGAAGTTCATAGCTAGTAGCCAATAGCTGCGCTAGCGTCGGTTTTTGTCTGTTGGAATAGCATACAGAGGAGCGGACTTTTTGACCGGACTCGAGTCCGTCGGACAGATTTGAAACATGTTTCAAATCTAATGCCGCGTACACATGAGCGGACTTTACGGCACACTTTGGCCGGTGGTCGGGATTTCGTCGGACAATTAGATCGTGTGTGGGCTCCAGCGGACTTTGTTTGCTCAAAAGTTGGACGGACTTATGCCGCGTACACACGGTCGGACTTTACGGCAGACTTTGCCCGGCGGACTTTTCAGCGTACTTTACGACGGACTTTCTGAATGAACGGACTTGCCTACACACAATCCACCAAAGTCCGTCGAATTCGTACGTGATGACGTACGATCGGACTAAAATAAGGAAGTTCATAGCCAGTAGCCAATAGCTGCCCTAGCGTGGCTTTTTGTCCGTCGAACTAGCATACAGACGAGCGGACTTTTCGACCGGACTCGAGTTCGACGAATAGATTTAAAACATGTTTCCAATCTAAGTCCGTCCAACTTTTGAGCAAACAAAGTCCGCTGGAACCCACACACGAATTGTCCGACGAAATCCCGTCCGCCGGGCAAAGTCCGCCGTAAAGTCCGCTCGTATGTACGCGGCATAAGTCTTTAATTCAGTGCCTGGGAAATTGTCCCCTAAGCATGGGTTTTCACTTTCATAGTGTGTGTGCTCACCACCCATCCATTGAACTGACCCAGTACTAGGCTGTGCTCACAATCTGCTCACTGTGCGGCTGATTGTGTATAAATCATATTTTGTCCACACGAGGCCTGAAATGCCTCCAGTGAGCTTGCGGCAGCATCAGACTCTACAGAGAGTTGTCACTGCTTCAAGGGGCTGTTTGGCCATTCTTATGAACATGTCTTAGAGCAGAACCTGCTGTGGCCATTGATTTATCCTTCCTCCTCTTGAGCATTGTGATAAGTATTAGATGATGTTGCAAATCCTATAGGATTCGTGTTTTCATGCTATCACTCACTGTACCTGGTGTTTTATTTTAATTGTGGGCAGGGAGCTACTAAACAGTACAAACTCTATACTGGTCATTATCTCTCACACACCTGCAATAAATTAGTATTGCTGCTTAACCACTTGCTTACTGGGCACTTAAACCCCCCTCCTGCCCAGACCAATTTTCAGCTCTCAGCTGACGCACTTTGAATGACAATTGCGCGGTCATACAACACTGTACCCAAATGAAATTTTTATCATTTTTTCCCACAAATAGAGCTTTCTTTTGGTGGTATTTAATCACAGCTGGGATTTTTATTTTTTGCTAAACAAACAAAAAAAATATGGAAAATTTTGAAAAAAAAAACAACATTTTTCATAGTTTGTTATAAAATTTTGCAAACAGGTAATTTTTCTCCTTCATTGATATGCGCTGATGAGGCTGCACTGGTGGGCACTGATAGGCACAGATAAGGTGGCACTGATAGGCACAGATAGGGCGGTACTGATGGGGACAGATAAAGCGGCACTGGTGGCCACTGATAAGATGGCACTGATGGGCACTGATAGGTGTTACTGATAGGTACCACTGATAGATGCACTGATGGGCACTGATAGGTGGCACTGATGGGCACTGGTAGGTGACACTGATGAGCACTGGTAGGTGATACTGATGGGCAGCACTGCTGATGAGGCACTGATAGGTGGCACTGTGGGCACTGATAGGTGGCACTGTGGGCACTAATGGGTGGCACTGTGGGCACTGATGGGTGGCACTGTGGGCACTGGTAGGTGGCACTGTGGGCACTAATGGGTGGCACTGTGCGCACTGATGGGTGGCACTGTGGGCACTGGTAGGTGGCGCTGGTGGGCGCTGGTAGGCAGCACTGTTGTGTACTGCTAGGTGGCACTGGCAGGTGACACAGCTGGGCACAGATGAGCTGGCGGCAGCTCTCCTTGATCGGGACCGATGTCCCTCTCACAGCCGCCGGTGATCGGCTCTTTTTTTTCTCCTCATGCTGTCAGCGCGAGGAGAAAAAATAGCCGATTGGCTGAAGCTGATCACGTGGTAAGGGGTTGGGATCGACCCCGTACTCCGATCTGTGATCAGCCGAGTCTCATAGACTCGGATCCCTGTAATTTAGCGAATTTCTTCTGTGATGAGGCCGCACTGATAGGCGCTGATAAGCGGCACTGATGGGCACTGATAGGCAGCACTGATAGGTGGCACTAATGGACACTGATAGGCGGCACTGATAGGTGGCACTAATGGACACTGATAGCTGGCACTGATGGACACTGATGGGGCTGCACTAATTATCAGGGGACGGATGATCCGTCCCCTAATTATCAGTGTAAACAATGTGTTGACAGGCTTGTCGGTTAACGGCTCTCCTTTCTACCCACAGACACAGCGTGGGAGGAAAGGACTAATGATAACCAGCAAGCCTGTTGACATAAGATCAGCTGTGATTGGACACAGCTGATCACATGGTAAAGGGCCACTGTGACCCTTCACTCCAATCTGTAATCAGCAGTGTCCAAAGCAGGAGGTGCGCAGGGTGCTGGGTTCTAGGAGAACATCTATGGACGCCCTCTCAGAACTGGACGACCGCGCTGTAGCTTCCTTTTGGCTATACAAGTAGTTAAAGTGGTTGTAAACCCTTCCATATACCCAGTGAAGGGACTATCCTCAGGTGATACACAGAGATGAAACAACTCCTCCTACATAAGTTGTAGCTGTTTATCTATTCAAAGTCCAGAATTTATATAGCTTGTCTGAGCTTTCAGAAATCAGGGGGCAGGGAGCTGAAGTTACACTCTGCGGAGCTTAGTAATGCTGATTGGAGGGAAGAGACTCATCCTCCTTCACACAGCACACAGGAACAGAGCTCAGAGCTCCCTCCCTGTCACCATTTTTCTCTCGGTGTCAGGAAAACTTGTCAGAAGTGATTCATGCAAATACCAAGCAGCAGACGGAAATGACACTTATCACTCTGAACTGAGACAAGAACACACTATAGAGGGATATGCTTTGTTCATATTTCATATCTGAGGTTTACAACCACTTTAAAGCAGAACTTTTACCCTAAAAGGGTAGTTCCACTTTAACACCTCCTTCCCCTCCTCTCCCACTTCTGGGGTTTTTTTTTGGTGGGGGGGGGGGGGGGGGGGCAGGGACCTAGTCTTAATAGGTACCGCTTTCCATTTCAACTCCAACTGCCTAGGTGGTCAGAGCGGAAATTCTCCTCCCCCCTCCCTGCCCGCAATACTTCACAGGTCTCAGGCAGTGTTCATTTTGGCAGCAAATTTCGATTTAAATTTAGTCTGTTGATTAAAATGGCACTTTAGTTTTAATCCTATTTTAGTCTTCTGCAATTGTTTTAGTTTTAGTCGTATTTAGTCAACTAAATCTCCAGTACATTTTAGTCGACTAAAATCATTTTAGTCGTCCAAAATCTAACGAGTGCAGTTAAATTGTAATGCATTTTTTAAGCATTTCTCTACAATTTCCAAACTCATTATGTACTACTGGAGTGAAAAATCGAACATGTTATTATTTATGGTATTAGGGTTTGAACATGCACTCCAGACCAGTGTTAATTTTGACGTCAAAATTTCAATTTAGTTTTAGTCATACTCTTTTGACTAAAATGGCATTTTAGTTTTAGTCATATTTTAGTCTTTTGACTAAAATGACATTTTAGTTTTAGTCGTATTTTAGTCATCTCCGTTGTTTTAGTTTCAGTCGTATTTTAGCCTTTTGACTAAAATGGCATTTTAGCTTTAGTCATATTTTAGTCTACTAAAATCGTATTAATTTAGTAGACGAAAATGTTTTAGTCAACGAAATTAAAGTGGTTGTAAACCCTTACAGACCACTTTTTGCTACAGGTAAACCTATAATAAGACTTACCTATAGCTACCCCAGATATCTCCTAAACCTGCACGGTTTAGGAGATATCTCCTGTATTTGCATGTGCCGACGTCATCGGCACATGCGCACTGACACAAACTGAAGCAATGGCAGGTTCGTGCCGCTGCTTCAGTTACACTGTGCCGTTACCGGCGGCTCCCGCGCGCATGAGTGATGTCATTGCGGCTCTGGCCAATCAAAGCGCCGGAGCCGCGATACCCGGAAGTAACACCCGAGAGTGATGTCGCCGGCCGGTGCTGTGTACGGGCCCAGCAGCGAGGGCTTCGATCTCAGGTGAGTATTACATAATGAGCTAGTATGCTATGCATACTAGCTCATTATGCCTTTGTCTTTCAGGTGTTAGTTTTTTTGTTTTTTTTTCAAAAGTGGGTTTACAACCACTTTAACACTGGTCTCAGGAGGCTGCGGGTCCATTCCTGAAGAGTAGCATGACTCACGCATGCGCAGTGGGAAGCTGGCTGTGAAGCCGTAAGGAGTTACAGCTGGCTTCCCTTGGTAATATGCTGGCACTGGGGATCCAAAAACTGGCGAACAACCAGCTCGAGTGAGGACGGCACTGGATTCCTGGACAGGTAAGTGTCCTTTTATTTAAGGTCAACAGCTACAGCAGGGGCGTTGCTGGGTCTACAAAAGATCTGGGGCTAGAGCCCATAGCAGCATAGTAAAGAAAGTCATACGCTTAGGCGGGCAGACACATGCATATACAGTAATATACATGTGTGTGTATATATCCCCAGACAGCCCCCCACTTACATCCAGGTCCCCAGAGAGCCCCCCTTACATCAGGGTCCCCAGAGAGCCCCCCCCCCTTACATCAGGGTCCCCAGAGAGCCCCCCTTACATCAGGGTCCTCAGAGAGCCCCCCTTACATCAGGGTCCCCAGAGAGCCCCCCTACTTACATCAGGGTCCTCAGAGAGCCTCCCCCTTGCATCAGGGTCCCCAGAGAGCCCCCTTGGGGACCCCTGCAGAGACTCAGGGCTATGAGCCCCAGATTCGGGGCTAGAGCTCATAGCAGCATAGTAAATAAAATCATACGCTTAGGCGGGCATACACATGCATATACAGTAATATACATGTGTGTGTGTGTATATATCCCCAGACAGCCCCCCCCCCCCTTACATCAGGGTCCTCAGAGAGCCCCCATTACATCAGGGCCCTCAGAGAGCGTCCCTTACATCAGGGTCCTCAGAGAGCCCCCATTACATCAGGGCCCTCAGAGAGCCCCCCTTACATCAGGGTCCTCAAAGAGCCCCCATTACATCAGGGTCCTCAGAGAGCCCCCCTTACATCAGGGTCCTCAGAGAGCCCCCATTACATCAGGGCCCTCAGAGAGCCCCCCTTACATCAGGGTCCTCAGAGAGCCTCCCCTTACATCACGGTCCCCAGAGAACCCCCCACTTTCATCAGGGTCCCCAGAGAGCCCCCCCTTACATCAGGGTCCTCAGAGAGCCCCCCCCCTTACATCAGGGTCCTCAGAGAGCCTCCCCTTACATCAGGGTCCGTAGAGAGTCCCCTGCTTACATCAGGGTTCCCAGAGAGCCCCCCTTACATTAGGGTCCCCAGAGAGCCCTCCCCCTTAAAATCAGGGTCCCCAGAGAGCCCTCCCCCTTGCATCAGGGTCCCCAGAGAACTCCCCTTGGGGACCCCTGCAGAGACTCAGGGCTATGAGCCCCAGATTTGGGGCTATAGCCCTAAAAGCCACCCCCCAGCGACGCCACTGAGCTACAGTATTAGTAGCTGCTGACTTTTAACTTTTAACTTTTTTTTTTTGCTAAGAGTGAAGAACTGCATTAAGAACTGCTTGTATTGACCCACACTGAGTCCTGAATTTGGTTGCAATGGCGCAGCACGGGCAGTTTGTGTTTCAGACAAGTTTTAGTCATCAGCAGGTGGGCCCGTCCATTGACTGTCACATAATTCCATTGCATTCATCGCTGCGGGACGGCGCTTTTGTCGCTCGCTGTCTCTTCTCCATCATTCCTGGTGTCTCTGTTTCCTTCCGTCTCCTCTATTGTTCTCTCTCGTTAGTTTAATCTGCTAGTAAAGTATGAAAGTCAGATAAGCCGGACGCTGGTGGTTTATTGTGCGATAGATCAGTAGATGCGGCTCTCGCAGATCTTGGCGCTCATAAAGCAGCGGTCTGGCTCATTGCGAATATGCAATTATTGTTACAAATTATCTGAGACTCCTTATCTGTTATCTCCCTCCGATGCTTCATTGTACAGTCATGTTTCTCGTCTTATACGAGTTTTATTCTTGCCATACAATATATTATCCCCCTTATCGCCGCGCTGCTGCCAACACCACGCAGCACGCCGCTAATTCCACAAACCGATCCATTCCCCGGCGATGAAAGAGGCTGAACGGATTCCTCATAATAATAAAACAGCGGGTTTGACGCTTTACCATCCGCCGCTCCGCCGGCACCTCGTCCTTTGTCTGCGGTGAAATACAATGAGGATGTCGAAGTTTGGAGCGATGTCACTCGAATGCTCCATTATTCCGTGACCCTGTGCGAACCTTCCACGCCGACGCCATTCTTTTTACGGATTAGTTATCTTATAATGGAGGGAGGGGGGGAGAGCGGCAATCATAAAAATATAATGGAGGATTATAAGTCGGTAAACGGATTGGAGGATTCCAGAACAGGTACTACACAGCAGCTATACCTCCCAACTGTCCCTGATTTCGAGGGACTGTCCCTGATTTGGAGCAATGTCCCTCTGTCCCTCATTCCTCCTCATTTGTCCCTTATTCTGGTCTGATCTCTATAGTTGTATATAAAATGCACTTTTTATCTATCTTAAAGTGTTTCCCAGAGCTAAACCTTTCATCTGATTTCTAAATTGCTGCATTTGTAAATTCCAAAAGCCAATATAAAGGAATAGTAGTGGTAAAAAAAAAAGCACTTGTGGGTTTAACCAATCTTGTTTTTTTGTACAATTCTCCTTTAAGGGGGGCGTGGCAAGGGGTGTGTCCTATGTCTGCATGCTTTTGCTGATAGGTGTCCCTCATTCCCAGCTCAAAAAGTTGGGAGGTATACAGCACAGAGGGGCCCAAATATGTCAGACAGGGGGCCCCCGCTTTAGGTATAGCAAAGTGCTTTTCCCACAAATTGATTCAATGATGCTTCTTGGGGGCGTGTCTTGGAGTAATTTGAAGGAGTCATTGGAGCAATGACCGGTGGGAGAGGAGCTCATGCTGAGTGGGCAAAAAGCTGGAGTGATGGGACTTTGGGTGATCACCTTATTGTACAGGAACATGCTTTCTAATTTGAACCTTAAAGTGGACCTTCAGTCATTTTTTTCCTCTTTCCATCGATTAAATCTTCTGCACTTGTTGTTTTAACTTTGGATAGTAAAACATGTTTTTTCTGCCAGTAAATACCTTATACAGCCCACTTCCTGTTCCTTGTCTGGTCATTAGCGTAGACATACAACACATACCTCCCAACATTTTGAGATGGGAATGAGGGACACCTACAAGCAAACGCATGTAGGCATAGGACACGCCTACTGCCACACCCCCTTAAAGGAGAATTAACCAAGTGAGAGCTGCAGAGCTGGAGGTGTGCCTCTGTGTGTCTGTGTAAATTCAGGAAGTGAACAGGCAGCAGCTTCAGCTGCCCACAGTTGAATTGGCTGCAGCCAGACTCAGTGGAGGAAGATGTCTGCAGCATATTTGGCAAGTACAGAATCACAGTATATATAAAATAATATGCAAAGTGGTTGGAGGGAAGCTTCAGAATGGCAAATATGTTTTTATTACAAATTATGTGAGCAGACTGCAGTTCCTCTGTAAGTAGGGTTGCCACCTTTTCTTCAAACCAAACCAGAACACTTTAGTGCCCCAAGGAGAGTAGTAATGTGGTGCGTATAGCGTGCAGCAGCAAACAGTGGGTGTGGTCTAATTGCTCTTGCTGACATTATCATCCTGCCCCCCAGTGATGCCGAACCTGCCCCCAGACAGCTGCCTGCAGCTCCAGGACAGTAGCAGATTTCTGTGTAACTATCTTGGTTACTTGGGGAGCTAAAGCCTAGCCTGACTAATGTGTCCGGCAGTGGCGGCTGGTGAAGTTTTAGGATGGGGGGGCGCCAGACCCCGTCCTTCGTTTTTGACCCCTCCCACTTGGTGAAAATGGGCGTGTTTTCAGACAAACAGTGGGCGTGGCTCTAAGGTGGTGTGGTTAGTGTCTGAGATGAACGAGGGATGCAGGGAGAGGGAGGGAGAGAAGGATGGAGGGGCCGCAGGCCCAGATCCTACACAACAATAGAAAGTTTAACAATCAGCAGATAAAGATACACCAAACACCTGGTGCTAGCACTTCAATCATCCCGGCACCATGGTTGTCATGGTGTCAGGATGAATGAAGCACATTATTTCTATTTTTACATTGTAATATAAAATGAAAACATTCAACTCACCATAATGCAGAATCAGTGAGAGCCCTGAGCGTGTCACCTGCCACATCGCCTGCCACCAGATGCCATCAGGTGTCCCCAGCGGAGTCTGTCCTTACATCAGGTGCCCCCAGCGGAGTCCCTCCTTACATCAGGTGCCCCAAGCGGAGTCTGTCCTTACATCAGGTGCCCCCAACAAAGTCCCTCCTTACATTAGGTGCCCCCAGTGGAGTCCCTTCTTACATTAGGTGCCCCCAGCAGGGTCTGTCCTTACATCAGGTGCCCCCAGTGGAGTCCCTCCTTACATCAGGTGCCCCCAACAGGGTCTGTCCTTACATCAGGTGCCCCCAACGAAGTCCCTTCTTACATTAGGTGCCCCCAGTGGAGTCCCTCCTTACATTAGGTGCCCCCAGTGGAGTCCCTCCTTACATCAGGTGCAACAGCAGAATCCCTCCTTACATCAGGTGCCCCCAGCGGAACCCCTCCTTACATCTGTGTCCCCGTCAGCGGAGCCCCTCCTTACATCTGTGTCCCCGTCAGCGGAGCCCCTCCTTACATCTGTGTCCCCATCAGCGGATTCCCTTCTTACATCTTGTCCCCAGCGGAGTCCCTCTTTACATCTGTGTCCCCAGCAGAGTCCCTCCTTACATCTGTGTCCCCATCAGCGGGGCAGCAGGGTCCTCCTCAGATCTGTGTCCCTGGCAGCACAGCCCTCCTTCAAGCCGCGTCTGTCTCTCCCCAGCTAGTTCCTGGCTTTCTCCGTGTGTTCAGTGGAGAGGGGAGGGGCCTCCCCTCTCCACTGAACACAAGGGGATTAGTCCTCATGGCGGCCATCTTTTTGTAGCCTGACGGAAGTGACTTTGTTCTCAAACTGAGAACAAAGCACCCTGTCAGGCGCCGGGCGGAAGCTGCTCGGTGTGATGGATTGCGCCGCAAATCCGCTCCTGACCCCGCCAATGAAGCATCTCGTGATTGCATTGACGTGGCGCCCGAGCACAGTGCACTTAAGGACCTATTGTTCCTTTTTTTTTAAAGGGCCGTGTTAAAAAAAAAATTTTGTTTTAGTGACTGAATGGGAGGGGGGGTTGTGGGGGGGTGGTGGCGTCGCCCGGGCGCCCCCTATGGACGGGCCGCCACTGGTGTCTGGGTTTGAGTCCGCCTGAAAGCTGGAAACATAATTCAAAACCTGGACTGTCCGGGTGTATCCCGGACAGGTGGCAACTCTATCTTTAAGTAACCAATAGGAACTTTTTTTTCCCTCATCTGACAATTCTAAATTACAGTGGACAGCACCATCTTTGTTCAGGCATCATCCAGGGTCTCCATCTACTTCTTGGATTGAGATGCTGGCTCGGGATCCATAGTACACCTTGCTAGTACTAGGTTGGACCCTCTTTTGCCTTCAGAACTGCCTTCATTCTTCATGGCATAGAGTTAACATGATGTTGGAAACATTCCTCAGATATTTTGGTCCATATAGACATGAAAGCATCACGCAGTTGCTGCAGATTTGTCTGCTGCAAATCCATGATGCGAATCTCCCATTCCACCACATCCCAAATGTGCTCTATTGGATTGAGATCTGGTAACTGTGGAGGCCATTGGAGAACAGTGAACTCATTGTCCAGTGGTGAGATGATTTGATCTTTGTGACATGGTACATTATCCTGCTGGAAGGAGCCATCAGAAGATGGGGACACTGTAGTCATAAAGGGATGGACATGGTCAGCAACAATTCTCAGGTAGGTTGTGGCGTTTAAACGATGCTCAATTGTTACTAAGGAGCCCAAAGTGTGCCAAGAAAATATCCCCCCCCCCCCCCACCATTACACCACCAGCCTGAAATGATGATACAAAAGCAGGATGGATCCATGCTTTCATTCTTTTGTCAAATTCTGACCCTACCATCTGAATGTCGCAGCTGAAATCGAGACTCATTAGACCAGGTAACATTTTCCAATCTTCTATTGTCCAATTTTGGCAAGCCTGTGTGAATTTTAGATTCAGTTTCTTGTTCTTAGCTGACAGGAGAGGCACCCGGTGTGGTCTTCTGCTGCTGTAGCCCATCTGCTTCAAGTTTCGATGTGTTGTGCATTCAGAGATTGTATTCTGCATACCTTGGTTGTAACAAGTTGTTATTTGAGTTACCGTTGCCCATTCTCCTTTGACATCAACAAGGCATTTTCCTCCACACAACTGCCGCTCACTGGATATTTTCTCTTTTTCGTCACATTCTCTGTAAACCCGAGAGATGGTTGTGTGTGAAAATGCCAGTAGATCAGCAGTTTTTGAAATACTCAGACCAGCCCATCTGGCACCAACAAGCATGTCAAAGTCACTTAAATTCCCTTTCTTCCCTATTCTGATGCTCAGTTTGAACTTCAGTAAGTCGCCTTCACCACGTCTAGATGCCTAAATGCATTGAGTTGCTGCCATGTGATTGGCTGATTAGCAATTTGTGTTACCAAGCAATTGAACAGATGTACCTAATAAAGTGGCCGGTGAGTGTATATTTTGGTGTCTGTGCCCTTTTTAGTTGTGTTCACAAATGTCTGACACGGATCAGCCCTTGCTGCAGCCTGTCATCTTGTGACCTAATACAAAATTTCAGTCTGACACTGGGGGGGGGGGGGGGTTGCTCACTGGCGACCATTGGGGGTGGTCTCCATTTTTCTCCTATTGATCACTGGGGGAGAGGAGACTGGGCAAATGCTTCCTAATGCCTGCAGCAGAATGAGGATATCATACCAGGCAGTGGTGGCTGGTGCTCAAAATTTTTGGGGGGGCGCAAACAAACTGAAAAGTTCTGAAAAAAAAAACATAAATCGCAGCCACTGTGCCCATCAAATGCAGCCACTGTGCCCATCAAACACAGCCACTGTGCCCATCAATTGCCACCACTGTGCCTATCAAATGCAGCCACTGTGCCCATCAAACACAGCCACTGTGCCCATCAATTGCCGCCACTGTGCCCATCAAACGCAGCCACTGTGCCATATCAAATGCTCCCACTGTGCCATCAAATGCTGCACTGTGCCATCAAATGCAGCCACTGTGCCCATCAAACACAGCCACTGTGCCCATCAATTGCCACCACTGTGCCCATCAAATGCAGCCACTGTGCCCATCAAACGCAGTCACTGTGCCCATCAAACGCAGCCACTGTGCCATATCAAATGCTCCCACTGTGCCATCAAATGCTGCTACTGTGCCCCATCAAATACAGCTACTGTGCCCATCTTATGCAGCCACTGTGCCCATCTTATGCAGCCACTGTGCCCATCAAATGCAGCCTCACTGTGCCCCATCAAATGTAGCCTCACTGTGCCCATCAAATGCAGCCTCACTGTGCCCCATCAAATGCAGCCTCACTGTCCCATCAAATGCAGCCGGTGTCCCATCAAATGTAGCCTGTGTCCCAGCAAATGCAGGCTGTGTCCTATCAAATGCAGCCTGTGTCCCATCAAACCCCCCTCCCCCCCCTGTTTTTCGCGGGAGGTCTGGACCGGCTCTACCTTGGTGACCTCTCCTCCTGTTGTGTCTCCTTCAGTGGGCACTGGCAGCGGCAGTAGAGGAGTCCGCTCCTCATACTTCCGGTTTTCTCTCTCGGGCACACTGGGAGAGAGAAAACTGGAAGTGACATTTAACTCAGATGTCAATCAAACCACCTGGCTGTAGTAATAGATACTACGGGCGCCAGGCGGAAGCTGCTTGTCGCTTCGGACTGTGCCCAAAAATGAAGCGCCACGTCTGCAATCTCGTGATTGCATAGATGTGGCACTTCCCATAGTGCACTGTGTGCGGCGCCCGAGTACAATGCACTTAAAGACCTTTTTTTCTTTTTAAGGGCCAGTTTAAAAAAAACAAATTGTGACTCCCTGGAGGGGGGGTGGGGGGGCGGATTGGCGCCTGTGCGCCCCTTAAGGACGGGCCACCACTGATCCCAGGCAAAGTCATTGACTGAAGCTCACAAATTACTTTTTTAATTAAAAGGTGAAGAAGCTCTTCCAAAAAATGATGCTGAATATTGGGAAGTCAGTAATCTGTTAGTGACACGTCCACTTAAAATGTAACTAAAGGTCCATTTTTTTTCTTTAATTTTGGATGGAGTGGAGAGGGATTAGAACCCCTGTCTTGTATTGCTGTCTGTGCCCCTGTTAGGGAGATTCTTCGTATTTGTCCTGTTTACCATTATCATTGAAAGTGAAAGTAAAAGAAAATCCCAAATCTTGGGCTGTCCCCAGAAAAGTAATAGAGGGGAAATCTTCCAATGGGGACACTGGTTCTGGTGACCTGGGGGTGCTCAGGGGATTCCATTAATTTGCAGATATTTCCTCCCACTTCCTGTTTGTCTATGGGACAGGAAGTGAAGAGAAATTTCAACACTGGGGCACTAGGGTGACCACATTTCCAAACTGCCATTCAGGGACACCCCCCCCCCCTCCCCGCGCCCGCCCAAAA
The DNA here is from genome assembly GCA_037952835.1 of Lithobates septentrionalis. NCBI lineage: Eukaryota > Metazoa > Chordata > Amphibia > Anura > Ranidae > Lithobates > Lithobates septentrionalis. The sequence continues at coordinate 28,117 of JBBDGP010005065.1, read as the reverse complement.
AAGATGGTTTTTGATACTATTTTTTTGCCAATTTTTGGGGACAGCAGCAGAACGGAGGGGGACAGCAGGACGGAGGGGGACAGCAGCAGGACGGAGGGGGACAGCAGCAGGACAGAGGGGGACACGGAGGAAGAACGGAGGGGGACAGCAGTAGAACAGAGGGGGACACGGAGGAAGAAGGGAGGGGGACAGCAGGACGGAGGGGGACAGCAGCAGAACGAAGGGGGACATGGAGGAAGAATGGAGGGGGACAGCAGGACGGAGAGAGACATGGAGGAAGAATGGAGGGGGACAGCAGGACGGAGAGAGACACGGAGGAAGAATGGAGGGGGACAGCAGGACGGAGGGAGACACGGAGGAAGAATGGAGGGGGACAGCAGCAGAACGAAGGGGGACATGGTGGAAGAACGGAGGGGGACAGCAGGACGGAGGGAGACACAGAGGAAGAATGGAGGGGGACAGCAGCAGAAAGGAGGGGGACAGCAGCAGAACGAAGGGGGACACGGAGGAAGAACGGTGGGGGACAGCAGCAGAACAGAGGGGGACATGGAGGAAGAACCGAGGGGGACAGCAGAACGGAGGGGGACACGGAGGAAGAACGGAGGGGGACAGCAGCAGAACGGAGGGGGACACGGAGGAAGAACGGAGGGGGACAGCAGAACGGAGGGGGACACGGAGGAAGAACGGAGGGGGACAGCAGAACGGAGGGGGACACGGAGGAAGAACTGAGGGGGACAGTAGAACGGAGGGGGACACGGAGGAAGAACGGAGGGGGACAGCAGCAGAACAGAGGGGGTCACGGAGGAAGAACGGAGGGGGACAGCAGAAGGGAGGGGGACACGGAGGAAGAACGGAGGGGGAAAGCAGCAGAACGGAGGGGGGCACGGAGGAAAGATGGAGGGGGAGAGCAGCAGATCTGAGGGGGAGTGGGGGGGACAGCAGCAGATCTGAGGGGGGTGGAGGACAGCAGCAGATCTGAGGGGGGTGGAGGACAGCAGCAGATCTGAGGGGGGTGGAGGACAGCAGCAGATCTGAGGGGGGTGGGGGACAGCAGCAGATCTCAGGGGGGTGGGGGACAGCAGCAGATCTCAGGGGGGTGGGGGACAGCAGCAGATCTGAGGGGGGTGGGGGACAGCAGCAGATCTCAGGGGGGTAGGGGACAGCAGCAGATTTCAGGGGGTGGGGGACAGCAGCAGAATGGAGGGGGAGCATGCATTGCTCAGTGCTCACTTTAACAAAGAAGTGTAAGTTACACTAACCTGGAAGTTTGTTTGGTGGGCGGCGAACTCACGGACCTCGTGGGCGGGAGGGAGGGAGGACTCGGACGAGGCTCAGGAGAGAAGTTATAGTTGGGCAGCTCGGAGTCGGGCTGCGCTGCTGGCAACGTGCTGCTGCACTGGCTGGCAGCTGTTGAAGCAGTCGGCGGCCCCCGGGACTGGCACTGACTGGGCACAGCTGAGCTGACTGGGCAGGGCACAGGCTAGTAAGTCAGTGTGGCTGCATGGGCCAGGCTGGCGGCTGCTCTCTCTGTCTCTCGGAGGCACGCTGCTCAGCAGTAGCCCGTAGGGTGCCCACTGCGCTGACTGCCCACGTGACAGACGGTGTGAGCTGACGTCACTGGTTGCTAGACGCGGGGCGGGCAGCTCAGCCTAGCAACCAGTTAGGCATTTGATGTGTGTCATGTGTTACTCACAGTTATAATGATTATAAGGGTGGCGAGTCGGACTGGTGCCGGCGGTGTGGTTTTTTTTTCATTCCGGGACACTGTATTGTCCCGGAATGAAGGTGCCCGGGACACGGGACAAAAATCTAAAATAAGGGACAATCCCGGGCAATCCGGGACACGTGGGCACCCTATGGGGCACAGATGGCAAAAATAAAACAACAGGGGTTATAACCCTCCCTTACTAAAATGCCTATAGTTCTACTTTAAATGTATACCAACATCTGTTTATAAAAGCAATGTAACCCTTCTGGTGTACTTCTGTATATGGGTACATTTATAGGCTCCTCCCTCACACTATGTATATGTCCTTAACCACTTAGTGACCACTCTACTGCAATGTACGGCAGACCTCTGTATATGGGTACATTTATAGGCTCCTCCCTCTCACTATGTATATGTCCTTAACCACTTAGTGACCACCCTACTGCAATGTACTGCAGACGGCCCGCCGCTGTAGGCAAAGCAATGTACACGTACGTCACTGCCTACTTCCAGGATTCGAGCACACGTGATTGCACACAGTGGAAGCCTTTTAGCAAGTCCCGGCCAAGGATTCACGGCAACCTGCTGACCAGCTGTGTGGAATCACAGCCCAGAGCTCTGTGTTGGTAAACAACACAGAGCTTTGTACAGAGGGAGCAATCTGTCAGTTTCTCATCCCTGCAAAGCAGGGATGAGAAACTAAGATATCTATTAGTAAAAGCAGCACACCTAACAATTATTACAAATAGTCAGGCAAATTTTTAACCCCTTAATTGCTCTAGATGTTAATCCCTTTCCAGCCAGTGTCATTAGTACAGTGATCGTGTATGCTATTTTTTGTATATATTTTTTTAATATGTTGATATTATATTAATAATTATTTAGGGTAATGCTAGAGAAAGTAGTTTGTTTTTTTGTTATTTTTTATCTGCGTTATTTATGTTGTATTTTAATTGTATGGATTGTTTATTAGAGTATTTTTTTAATTTGTTTTATTGGTGCTAATTGCTTTTATTGGTAATTTTGTTGTGCCATTGGGGCTGATTTACTAAAGGCAAATCCACTTTGCACTACAAGTGCACTTGGAAGTGCAGTCGCTGTAGATCTGAGGGGAAGATCCTAAATGAGGGGAAGCTCTGCTGATTTTATCATCCAATCATGTGCAAGATAAATTGCTGTTTTTTATTTTCCTTGCATGTCCCCCTCGGATTTACAGCGACTGCACTTCCACTTGTAGTACAAAGTGGATTTGCCTTTAGTAAATAACCCCCGTTGTGTCTTGCTCTGTTCATTGTTGTGATCTTGTGTTGTCTTTGTTGAGTGCGGCTGTGTCGCAATAATTCTTCTTTGGGATTAATAAAGTATTATGATTCTGATTAGCACTAATCACTGTAATAATGTTACTGGTGATGTCAGTGGTAATTAGTCAGCCCCCCCCCCCCCAAGTGTCAGTCAGTGTCAGATTGTCCATCGCAGTCCCATTATAAGTCGCTGATCACCGCCATTAGAGTAGTAGTATAAAAAAAAATGTAAAAATAAAAACACAAGTATATATTACATAGTTTGTAGGCGCTATAACTTTCTCGCAAACCAATCAATATACAATTATTGTTTTTTTTTTTTTTTTATCAAAAACGTAGCAGAATACATTTTGGCCAACATTTATGAAGAAATTTTATTTTTTGATTAGATATGTTTTACAGCAAAAGTATTGTTTTTTTCAAAATTTTCAATCTTGTTCGTTTATATAATAAAAAATATAAAACCCAGTGGTGATCAAATACCACCAAAAGAAAGCTCTATTTGTGTGAAAAAAATATATATAAATTTTGTTTGGGTAAGCATTGCATGACCGCATAATCACCAGTTAAAGCGGAGTTCCACACAAAAATGGAACTTCCGCTTTTCGGAACCCTCCCCCCCTCCGGTGTCACATTTGGCACCTTTCAGGGGGGAGGGGGGTGCAGATACCTGTCTAAGACAGGTATTTGCACCCACTTCCGGCATAGACTCCCATGGGAGTCTATGCCTCTTCCTGTCCCTCCGCGCTGTCTCCTGGGAAACACACAGCTCCCAGGAGATAGCGGGGACCAGTTACGATGCGCAGCGCGACTCGCGCATGCGCAGTAGGGAACCGGGAAGTGAAGCCGCAATGCTTCACTTCCTGATTCCCTCACCTAGGATGGCGGCGGCAGCTGCCGAGAACCGAGCCGGTTCTCGGCGTCGCCTGCCGACATCGCTGGACCCTGGGACAGGTAAGTGGCCCTTTATTAAAAGTCAGCAGCTGCAGTATTTGTAGCTGCTGGCTTTTAATATTTTTTTTTTTTGGCGGTTTAGGTGGACCCCCGCTAAAGTAGCACAGTGCTGAATATCAAAAAAATGGCCCGGTCATGAACGGGGTAAAATCTTCCGGAGCTGGTGGTTAAAGGAGATCTGTGGTCACAGAATACACTTTCATTTTATAACATCGGCATTGTAATAGCAATAAAAACAATAGTGGTTATTGACAATCCAATATAAGCTTACTTGAAAAATCTCCTTTCATGCTGTGAGTTCTGCCTGTCTCCCAGACATCTCTTTCCACCACTTCCTGGACTCCCTGCATGCTTTGCCGCTTCTCCTCCATTCCTAAGGACTACATGTCCCATGGTACCTTGTTGCCTGCAAGCAGTGACTCCGCCTCCTGAGACTCCTCCTCTCATCTCTTCTGTAGTTCAGAAGGCAGGCTCTGTGGCACAGCAGTGCCTACCCACAGGGCATGGTGACCACATGTCACAGAATTCAAGGATGTAAACGCATGAGATCTTCGTAAACTAAGTTTACAAACTTCAAGATCGTTCAGAATAGGATTTGTCTAGAAATAACTGAAATCAAATGTGGAAAAAAAATATATAATTTTACATTTTTGCCATAGCTTTAATGTAACCCAGAATGTATTACACAATTGACCCGTCTTATTGTGTTTATGGTGGTGTATGGATTGCCCCCCACCCTCGGCACATAATGGCGGCTGGGTGAGAGTCGGCAACTCGGCACTCTGCTCTCAGCCAATGATGAAAAGGAAAGCACAGTTGTTAAATTTTGCTGTGTTTTCATGACTTTGTTCCAAAATCCCCAGAGACCGTGTTGTGTGCGCAGCCTGTGACAATCCTAGCCGGAAAAGTGTCTCCATTATCATCTGTAACTGTCTTCAAAAATGTTTGTTGGTGTGTTTTGGAAGCAGATTTTTTTTGCTGGCGCTGTGTAAATATGACAGCAATTGCTGTGCGCACGCAGTGTGCATCCCGGGGGGTCTAGGGGAGTGACGGGAATCTGATAGGACTTTAACCTTTTTCCTGCCGACTTGGAACTTGCAGTCACATCAGACTCCATAGTAAAGCCTCCTACTCCTCAGGTCATGCAGGAACCTTGTATGTGCAGTCATTAAGGAAAGAAGAGAAAGGGGGGCACAATGAGGTTCGGGGGTAGTATTTACAATAATTTACAATATGAAGCTACAATCAAGAAGACAGAGACATGACCTCTGACTAGTGGGAGGAAAGTTCAAAAGCAACCTTAGAAAGTATTGGCACCGCCATCCTATGCCATGCATGCCTCTGGCCACCATGCTGGTGGATTGTTTTCTTTCCAGTCACATTGGAACCAGGGTTGTCTTTTTGTGGTTCCCGTTTGGTCCAATCTACCGGACCTCCTCTGTGTAATACACACTTATAGTTTCCCATTTGGACGACCTTATTCATATCTCTATTATTCCACCAACTTTATTACTTCATTCTTATACCAGATTCATGTGATGGCATGTATCCGTTGGCAACTCTTCTTCTCTTTTAACCATTATTGATATGATTCTGGACATATTTTTTCTTGTTGGCTACTGTCACGCTATGTGTGACAAATTGGTAATACCTTTTGATCATATTTTGAGTTATTAGACTTACCAATATTGAAAAGTAGATCCTGAAGAAGCCCTCCATTTGGGCGATACACGTTAATCCATATACAGTATCTCACAAAAGTGAGTACATCTCCCACATTTTTGTAAATATTTTATTATATCTTTTCATGTGACAACACTGAAGAAATGACACTTTGCTACAATGTAAAGTAGTGAGTGTACAGCTTGTATAACAGTGTAAATTTGCTGTCCCCTCAAAATAACTCAATACACAGCCATTATTGTCTAAACCGCTGGCAACAAAAGTGAGTACACCCCCAAGTGAAAATGTCCAAATTGGGCCCAATTAGCCATTTTCCCTCCACGGTGTCATGTGACTCGTTAGTGTTACATGGTCTCAGGTGTGAATGCGGAGCAGGTGTGTTAAATTTGGTGTTATCGCTCTCACTCTCTCATACTGGTCACTGGAAGTGCAACATGGCACCTCATGGCAAAGAATTCTCTGGGGATCTGAAAAAAAGAATTGCTGCTCTACATAAAGATGGCCTAGGCCAGTGACGGCGAACCTTGATACCCCAGATGTTTTAGAACTACATTTTCCATGATGCTTAACCACAGTGCAAAGTGCATGAGCATCATGGGAAACGTAGTTCTAAAACATCTGGGGTGTCAAGGTTCGCCATCACTGGCCTAGGCTATAAGAAGATTGCCAAGACCCTGAAACTGAGCTGCAGCATGGTGGCCAAGACCATACAGCAGTTTAACAGGATAGGTTCCACTCAGAACAGGCTTCACCATGGTCGACCAAAGAAGTTGAGTGCACGTGCTTTGCGTCATATCCAGAGGTTGTCTTTGGGAAATAGACGTATGAGTGCTGCCAGCATTGCTGCAGAGGTTGAAGGGGTGGGGGGTCAGCCTGTCAGTGCTCAGACCATACGCCGCACACTGCATCAAATCGGTCTCTATGGCTGTCATCCCAGAAGGAAGCCTCTTCTAAAGATGATGCACAAGAAAGCCCACAAACAGTTTGCTGAAGACAAGCAGACTAAGGACATAGATTACTGGAACCATGTCCTGTGGTCTGATGAGACCAAGATAAACTTATTTGGTTCAGATGCTGTCAAGCGTATGTGGCGGCAACCAGGTGAGGACAGACCCCCACCCAGAATTTTTTAGCAGACAGGATCGGATGTCGGCAGGTGTCAGCGGATACATGTCCACTAACATCCACCGCTCCATAGAGAGCAATGGATGGTCCAATCGGGTCTGAAAAGCTGAAAGGCGGACCCGATTGGTCGGTGTGAAAGGGACTTAAAGTGCTATCTGTAATAAATGTCTTCACTCCTATTATTCTGTGATTGCTTGCCTTGGCTACTGTTCCGGGGGGATCACAAAACCTTAATAAGAAGAGAAACTGTGAAATGCGCTCAGTAAACTTAATGTTTTCGGGAGTGAACTTGGCTGGAAGCGACAAAGCCTCGTCTGATTTGGAAGCGGTTACAGTGGGAGCCGCCGCCACGTGTCGTGCCGCTCAATTCCCACCTCAGACTCCTAATTACATCGCTGATCACTCTTCATCCCACGGACACAATCTCCATTGTTCCGAACATTGTGATAAATTTATAATTTAATGTATTTATTGTTAACCGATCGATCTGTGAAAAAAGAATCTATTGACTCCCTTTTATGAAGGTCTTTACGGTCTTTCTGCTCCATTAGCATAAATGAAAACCTCTTGGTGGTGTTTGTGCATGTTATTAATGGAGTTCTCTCTGCAAATAAAAAGCGTTACAGCTCCACGATCTATATTAATAAAGCAAATGCGTGAGGCATACACCACTGTTCAGAATTAAAGTATATGTAAATCATATCAATGAATTTCTCTTATTTGCCCCCTTTTGTCTGTTAAATATACAATTGAAAGTTTGATGTGATATTTGTTCAATAAGTGGAAAAAATATAGCCCTTGATCCTGCCAGAAATCGTGTGAGTTTATAACTTCCTGTACATTCTGCCTGTGCTATGCTCTTATCAGTTGCATTGTTCCCAGCTCTGTCTGAGATATACAATCCCTCCTCCTATGCTATAAAACAGAGGAGATGGGGAGGTGTTCTGCATTATCATTATTATTATTATTATTCACAATTTATATAGCAAAACACTTTACAAAATAAAGGAAGAAAAATACAATTCAAATACAATTCAAAAAAAGAGGGTTTTGGAGGTGTTCTGTAGTTCTGTCCCAGATTGACAACATTGCATTGTCATCCTGGAGCAGAAAGTCATACTTATCAACATTAAAGTCCATGGGAAACAGTTAAAGTGGAGTTCCACCCACTTTTACAACTCTTCAGCATCCCTCACTAAACTGTGCACTGTAAACGAATTGTATATTTTTTTATTTTTTTTCTCAGCACCTACTGTATATCTGTTGTATTCATTTTTCACTTCCTCCTCCCTGGCCGTGGCCCATCGCATCATTTCCTGTTTGCAATGCCTTCTGGGAAGGGGCGGCAACTTCCTCTGACACTGCCGTTGCTATGGAAACCTGATCTGAAACCTATTACACTGCTTGTGCTGCACTGAGCATGTGCGAGATCTGCAGGGATGAGATCCAGGAAGAACTACAGTCTGGCTTTAGATGCCCACACTTAAGATGGCCACGGCCTGCTGTAAGTTTATAAAAAACAAACTACTTCTTTAAACTAACAAAACAGACCTTAGTTTACAGACTAACTTTACTAGAATACATTAAGCTTGTGAATTATAGGGGTATTTTTATTTAAAAAGTATCATTTCGGCCGGAACACCACTTTAACTCTGCCCACAGTCTACCTTAGACCCATCTAGTGACCCCACCCACCTACTGGAGTGGGCCACCCAAACCCTGTCTCTAATTATGTGGGGACAGCCTGCTTGTAGGTAGGTGCCTCCAAAAGGTTTAATGTGTTTTTCCTGTCTGTGCTCATGAACTTTTGAAGTTAATTGAACCAGTCAGATGCAAATTGTTACAATGCCTTGATGTTGTACGCTGTCCTTAGGCAGGCCTGCCGAGCTGGGGATAACTGAGCAGGAGGGGTTAATGTTTTCCCCCGCACTTTTCTGCAAGGTTACCGCCCCCTGCAGGTCATACCATTCCTGGGGAAATAATGCCAAAATGTGATTGTTATGCCTCGTACACACGATCGGACATTCCGACAACAAAATCCATGTTTTTTTTTCCCGACGGATGTTGGCTCCAACTTGTCTTGCATACACACGGTCATACAAAGTTGGTTGGAAATTCTGAACGTCAAGAACGCGGTGATGTACAACACGTACGACGAGCCGCGAAAAAGGAAGTTCAATAGTCAGTGCGGCTCTTCTGTTGATTCCGAGCATGCGTGGAACTTTGTGCGTTGGAATTGTGTACACACGATCGGAATTTACGACAACGGATTTTGTTGTCGGAAAATTTGAGAACCAGATCTCAAATTTTGTGCGACGGAAATTCCGATGGAAACTGTCCGATGGAGCCTACACATGGTCGGAAATGTCTGACAAAAGGCTCCCATCGAACATTTGCCGTCGGAAAATCCGACCGTGTGTACAGGGCATTAGTCTGTTGAAGTGGATCACCCCCTTTAGGGGGAAGGGGTGATGGGAGCCCAGTTGGGGTTCCCAGCAGAGTCTGGAGACCCTCATGGACTTACATGTGCCAGTGATGGACATTATTGCCTTTGTGAAATTTTGCCAAATCATAGACTCTAATGGACTTGCACTTTTTCTTGTGGAATTGTGCCTTTAAGGATAAGTTCATCTTTCATAACATGTTACACCCATATTCAGGGTGTAATATGTAAATTTGCAGCCCCCGAGTCCCCATTGTGAGAGCGAGCTGGGGATCTTCTCCCCACACCTGTTGTTAACAATTTTAATAAACTCACGCTGGGCTCCCAGATTTCTGTCAATGGGAGAACTACAGCTACCATCATCCGTTGCGGCTGACGGCTTGTAGTTCTCACTGAACTACCTGGGTGCTGATGAGCTAGTAGTTCAGTAACTGCCTGCTCATACAAGGTATGGGAGCACAGCCACACTGACAGTCTGCAGGAGCCTTAGATTGCACCCACAATCTGCAGATACAGGCTCCTAATAAAAAAAATAATAAATAAATGCACATTTTTTTACCTGCAATAAAATATGCATTTATTTATTTTTTTTTTATCCTTTAGGCCCCTTTCACACTTGTGCGACCTCAAAGTCACGCAATTTCACCACGATTTCACGGCCGTGATTTTGCCACGATTTTATTACGATTTTGTGCGATTCTGCGGCGATTTGGGAGCAGTACTACTTTGTAGGACTTTGCCACAACTTTGGCATTAACCATTCTCAGCTTGTGCTTACAAAGTCGTACTGAAATTGTGTCTTTATTATTCAGGTACGATTTGCATGCTACTTGAGGGTTTAACATTGAGGTCTATGGACATCAACTCGCATGGAAGTTGGACCAAAATAGTGCAGGGACTACTTTGAAGTCGGCACGACTTAAAGTCGTGCCAATATGAATGGTAGTCATTAAAAAATCATGGAGAATGACTTGTCATACGATTTTGCAGTACAAAATCGTGGGACAAGTCGTATGAGTGTGAAAGGGGCCTAAATGTTGATTTCACGTGACTGCAAACTCCTGCCTAGTGTTTAGGCAATAGCGAGTGCAGTTTCCTAATGTCCCCACTAGGGTGCCGTAAGCCCCACCCACTTGCCCATAGCCCCTGAGCCCCGTAACACTATTAAGTTACTGCATATGCACAGTGACTCAGATAAGGGTGACACTGTGATCCCAGGACATGGCTCTGGGCAGAGCATCATTGGGACTGAGGTCCAAAATGTGGGACTGTCCCAGGACAGTTGCCATTTATACAGGGGGTATGTTACTGAGAGGATCACTAGGTAATAATAAAGGGAAAAAAGCCTGAAAAAAATAAAATGAATGCACCCACCACATCTATAGGCTAATAAACTGCAATATATTACTATTTTGTTCTTGGTTTTGGTTACACTTTAAGGAGCACTTGTCCCGCATACAAAGCAAGTGATTGACATTTCCCAGGAATCTAGATTTTGTAGACTTTACCAGTATTTCACTAGTCCAGCCTATCAGGTTTTTAGAAACATTCAGCATCACTCCAGTGGAAGGGTTGGTGTACATGGTGCTTGGTTGTGCCTCTGGCGCATGCATGGAATGTGTTCCTGAAGGACTCCGAGCATGCTGTGTGTTGTGTAGATTGGTTTGTAGAGCAATGTTCACCTGCTGTCTCAACTGCTATATACTGTGCTCAATATAACATGTTCATCCAGCTGTCCACAGTCTGCACAGAATCATGTGACCAGGGGCTGCAGATCCACTTAGAAGCATTGTGAAAAGCCTGTTAAATCTGTCTGCCATGGAATATATGAAGCTTGATGGTGGATAGAGCGAGTGCCTGGACTTTATCACACAGCCAGGAGCTGAATGTAAAGAGAGGGGAGGTATGGCGGCCTCCGCGATGCAAGGGCGGCAATAATTAAAGGAACAGAAAAGCAGAACAAGTGGAAGAAGGCTTTACACGTTCTGAACAATTTCCTTTCGTAGAGGAATTATCTTTTTTTATCTGTAACATGGCACAAAGTCTTCCCATTCCTTTTACAGGTGTCCTTCCAGCAAAGAAACCATCTTCACTTTAATCGTATTCTGCCTTCACAAAGGCTCCCGCATGAGCTGTTCAAACATTCCTCCATCTGTTCACCTTCTCTCAACAACATTCCTCAGTCTGGTTTGATTTCTGAAGTCAGTTAGGACAGTCAGGACTCCTCCAGGCGATAACACATCAGAGGACGGTACTGAGCCCGACACAGGACCCGGGGACCCCTTTAAGTAGATGACAGAGGGGCTACCAAAATGGAGGAATATCTGTCTGTCTGTTTCCACTATTTTCCAGTCTATCTATCTATCTATCTATCTATCTATCTATCTATCTATCTATCTATCTATCTATCTATCTATCTATCTATCTCTCTATCTCTCTATCTCTCTATCTCTCTATCTATCTATCTATCTATCTATCTATCTATCTATCTATCTATCTATCTATCTATCTATCTATCTATCTATCTATCTATCTATCTATCTATCTATCTATCTATCTATCTATCTGCAACAGACACACAACAGGATATAGTTAAAGACTATGGGCATGATACAAGTGATTTTCAATGACTGCGGACATAAATACAAGAGATGGTCAAAGACTGAAGACATAATACTAGAGATGGTCAGAGACTGCGGACATGATACAAGAGATGGTCAGAGACTACGGACATGATACAAGAGATAGTCAGAGACTGTGGACATGATACAAGAGATGGTCAGAGACTGCAGGTATGTTACCGGATATGGTCAGAGATGGCAGACCTGATACAAGAGACAGTCAGAGACTGCAGACATGGTACAGGAGATCATCAAAGACTGCAGACATGATACAAGAGATGGTCAGAGACTGCGGACATGATACAAGTGACGCTCAGAGACTCCGGACAGGACATAAGAGATGGTCAGAGATTGCAGATATGAAACAAGAGATGGTCAGAGACTGCAGACAAGATACAATAGATGGTCAGAGACTGCAGACATGATACAAAAGATGGTCAGAGATTGCAGACATGATACAAAAGATGGCCAGAGACTGCATACATGATACAAGGGATGATCAGAGACTGCAGACATGATACAAGCAATGGTCAGAGACTGCAGACATAATACAAGAGATGGTCAGAGACTGCAGACTAGATAAAAGAGATGATCAGAGACTGCAAATGTGATAGAAGAGATGATCAGAGACTGCAGACATGATACAAGAGTTGGTCAGAGACTGCAGACAAAATACAAGAGATGGTCAGAGACTGCAGACAAGATATAAGACATGACCAGAGACTGCAGACATGATACAAGAGATGGTCAGAGACTGCAGACAAAATACAAGAGATGGTCAGAGACTGCAGACAAGATATAAGACATGACCAGAGACTGCAGACATGATACAAGAGATGGTCAGAGACTGCAGACAAGATATAAGACATGACCAGAGACTGCAGACATGATACAAGAGATGGACAGAGACTTCAGACATGATAGAGATGGTCAGGGACTGTGGATATGCTGCATGAGTTGTTGAAGACTGTGGCCATGCTTTCAGGAGACAGTAACAGACTGGAGCAATAAAACATTAGACTGCAAAAAATCACTGTTATACCAGGGCAATAGTAAATCGAAGATTCGTGTCTGCAGAGCCCAGAGGGCCACTCAAAAAGTGCCAAAGAGCCAAACGTGGCCCCTGGGCTGCAGGTTGGGCACCAGAGATCTATGCATTAAATCCTCTTTCTAACAGTGCCTGAAATATGCCACTGACAGAATTGCTATTAATGAAATCCCGGAATTGAGTTTGTGTCAATCCTGCCTTGTCAGGATGATTTTAAATTTCAGCTGGTGAGCAGGTCATCACACAGGTTTTTCTGTAAATGTACTATATATTTTATAGGGGTATCCAGCAAAAAAAATATTTATTTTTTAAGGACATGAAAACTCCACACCTGTAGCTTAATGTCTTTTATGTTGATTCCATAAGACTGTTTAACTTTCCTGATGGCTTTATGTTTGGTGACATTTTTCTCTCCTTGTAGTGGTGTTGGGGGCGAAGGGGGGAGTCTATGTGCAGTTTGTGTTCCAAGCGTCCGATGTTTGTGTGGCGTCTGCGAGCGCGGTTATGTGTTTGTTAGCATTAGCAATCCTATTTAAGTGGAGTTCATTACGGATGATTATTATAAAGACGCCTCATAAAGTGGGCTTTTATTTGCCATTTAAACATGAAATGCCAGCGATAACCTGGATATTTATTAACTCGCTCCATCGTTGTTTAATTAAAGTTTTAGCACATATTTAGGTATGTTTTTCCGTCCGGCTAAGCGCGGATTATGACTCTTTTCAGCGGCGTTATTATTTACTCTCTATATGATTATTTTATTGTCTGCTCGATCGGTGTGTGTGTGCACATTCGTGGCGGTTTAATTTGTTTATGGCCAGAGTCCAGACATTAGCGTGCGCACTTCATGCCCACAGGCGGCCATCCGTTCGATGATTCAGGTTTGCATGTTTGGTACAAGTAAGGCGCTTTTAATTAAAAAAGAAGAGTGTCAGAGCGACCGTCTCCATGATAGACTCGCAGACTGCTAGAGATGAAATGATGAAACTCACTCCTGCCTCTCAATCAATAGCCGTTATATTTTATTAATTAGTGCAGTCTGCAGCACCGCAGTAGCCGCCCCTTCCTTTGTACATTGCTGGTGGAGCTGATGCCTTTAACCTACCTGCACAAACACTGGCACCGCTGTGCGCACCGCCACCATTAACCCCACATTTCATAGAAGCCTCCGACAGCTCCCCAGCCAACAGAGGGGCCCGTTTAAAGATTAATGATTAGACCACCAAATATTGCTCCGAATTGTAAAAGATTAAAATTGGATGTTCTAATGTTTACAAGGAATAAAAAAACAGTAAAATATGGTGAGGTTAGCAAAAAAAACCCATCAAGAGGCGAAATTATCAGAAAATACAATTTCCTGCGAAAACATGAAAATATAAACTACACCAAAAGAGTGTAAATGCAGCTCACAACTGTCACTATTGTACCCAAAACTCCTCTGTTCCTCCATGGCATCCCAATCCCCTCCATCCCTCTATGGTACCCCAAATTCCTCCATTCCTCCTCTATTGTACCTCATTTTTCCTCCCATTCCTCTTTTCTACACCAGTCCTCCTTCTCAACCTCCACTGTACCCCAATCCCCCCTTTTTCCCTCTATTGTATCCCAATACTCCCTCTGACCCTCTTTTGTACCCCAATTCTATTTCTGTGCCTCTATTGTACCCTAATATCCCCTCTGTTCCTTTTAATGTACCCCAATCCCCCCTTTGTTCCTCTATTGTACCCTAGTCATCCTTCTGCCCCTCTATTGTACCCCTATCCTCCTTCTGTCCCTCTATTTTACCCCAATCTCCCCTCTGTTCTTTTAATGTACCCCCAATCCCCACTCTGTTCCCCTGTTTGTACCCTAGTCCTCCTTCTGTCCCTCTATTGTACCCCAACCCCCCCCCTCTGTTTCTTTAATGTACCGCAAAACCCCCTCTGTGCCTCTATTGTACCCTAGTCCTCTTTCTGTCCCTCTATTGTACCCCTATCCTCCTTCTGACCCTCTATTGTACCCCAACTCCCCTCTGTTCTTTTAATGTACCCCCAATCCCCCCTCTGTGCCTCTATTGTACCCTAGTCCTCCCTCTGTCCATCTATTGTACCCCTATCCTCCTTCTGTCCCTCTATTGTGCCCCAATCCCCCCTATGTTCATTTAATGTACCCCAATCCCCCCTCTGTTCCTCTATTGTACCCTAGTCCTCCTTCTGTTCCTCTATTGTACCCTTATATTCTTTCTGACCCTCTATTGTACCCCAACCCCCCCCCTCTGTTTCTTTAGTGCACCCCAATACCCCCTGTCTCTCTATTGTACACTAGTCCTCCTTCTGTCCCTCTATTGTACCCCAGCCCTCCTTCTGACCCTCTATTGTACCCCCCCCCTTCTCCTTCTAATGTACCCCAAACCTTCCTTTATTCCTCTGTTGTACCCCAATCCCCCTCTGTCCCTATATAGTGCCCCAATCCCCCCTCTGTCCCTCTAATGTATCTTCAATATCCCCTTTATCTATTAATTGTACCCCTACCCCCCCACCGTGTTTTGTACCCCTAACTCCCCTCTGTCCTTCTATTGTACACTGATACCCTATTCTGTCCCTCTATTTTGCCCAATTCCTCCTCTCCTCTTCTATTGTACTTCATTCCTCCTCTGCATTTCTGATGTACCCCAATCCTTTATCTAAATCTCTGTGGTACCCTAATTCCCCCCTCTGTCCCTCTATAGTACCCCAACCCCCCTTGGTCCCTCTTTTGTATGCCAATCCTCCTTCTGTCTAGCTATTGTACCCCAATATACCCCGTCTTCCTGTTGTACCTAAATCCTCCCTTTGTCCCTTTTTTGTACCCAAATTATCTTTCTGTCCCTCTTTCTATTTATTGTACCCTATCATCCCCCTATCCTTCTTTTGTACCACAATTCCCCTTCCTTTATTCCCTAATCCCCATTCTTTGCATCTATTATATCCTAATCCTCCCTCTGTCCATCTAATGTATCCCAGTCCTTCCTCTAACCCTCTGTAGTAACCCAATTCCCCCTTTATCCCTCAAATTCACCTCGGTCATTCTATTGTACCTTAATAGCCCCTCTGTCCCTCAACTGTAACCAAATAGCTCCTCCGCGACTCAATTGTACCTCAATCCCCATTCTTTCTTTCAATTGCACCCCAATCCTCCTCTCTCCCTCTATACCACCCAAATCCTCTTTTTGATCCCCTATTGCATCCCAATCCCCTCTCTATCCCTTTATTTAACTTCTCAACACCCTGGTGCAAAGACTTACCAATCATTCTTTGGTCCTTCTTTTGATTACCCACTACCCTCTATCATGCCCCTTCTGCCCCTTTATTATTACCAAATCGCCAATAGTGTGACTGTGGGTGGGGGCATTAGAGTGTAAGCTCCTCTGGTGCGGAGTGATATGGTTCAGTTTTATTTATACAAGACTGCAGACTGTGTTGGTACCCTCTGACTATGGTAAATAATACATTCATGTAAATTTTTGCTATTGTCTTTTTTTTTAAATCCTGTTTCCCATGTTGGCCGAGTTTGGTGTCAATAAACATATAAAGACATCTTATGAGAAGATTTGTTTTCTGTCCGTAGTAATGGAGATATGACCCGATGTGACAATGTTGTGTTATTTGCATTTAATTTTTTTAGTCCAACATATTTTTATTAATTTTCTTAAATTTTATACAAACAACAAAACACATATATATACACAAAATAAACTCATTCGGAATACATATTTAACCTTTGATGTTCATTAAAGTTATAATTACTAAATCATTTAGCTTTCTTAATTATACATTTCTTCAAAAAAATCCTCCTCTATATATTCAGAATGACAAAAAAAAAAAAGGGGGGGGGGGGGAATAGGGAAAAAACATAGATAATGGTGTCTCACATTGACAAAATGATAGAATCTTTCTTCAACCTTTAAAGTTGTATTAAACGAAATAGAGTATACAGTGGGGACGGAAAGTATTCAGACCCCCTTAAATTTTTCACTCTTTGTTATATTGCAGCCATTTGCTAAAATCATTTAAGTTCATTTTTTTTTCCTCATTAATGTACACACAGCACCCCATATTGACAGAAAAACACAGAATTGTTAACATTTGAGCACTCTGGAGAAGGTTTTCATCCAGGATATCCCTGTACTTGTCCGAATTCATCTTTCCCTCGATTGCAACCAGTTGTCCTGTCCCTGCAGCTGAAAAACACCCCCACAGCATCATGCTGCCACCACCATGCTTCACTGTTGGGACTATATTGGACAGGTGATGAGCAGTGCCTGGTTTTCTCCACACATACCACTTAGAATTAAGGCCAAAAAGTTCTATCTTGGTCTCATCAGACCAGAGAATCTTATTTCTCACCATCTTGGAGTCCTGCAGGTGTTTTTTAGCAAACTCCATGCGGGCTTTCATGTGTCTTGCACTGAGGAGAGGCTTCCGTCGGGCCACTCTGCCATAAAGCCCTGACTGGTGGAGGGCTGCAGTGATGGTTGACTTTCTACAACTTTCTCCCATCTCCCGACTGCATCTCTGAAGCTCAGCCACAGTGATCTTTGGGTTCTTCTTTACCTCTCTCACCAAGGCTCTTCTCCCCTGATAGCTCAGTTTGGCCTGACAGCCAGCTCTAGGAAGGGTTCTGGTCATCCCAAACGTCTTCCATTTAAGGATTATGGAGGCCACTGTGCTCTTAGGAACCTTACGTTCAACAGAAATTTTTTTGTAACCTTGGCCAGATCTGTGTCTTGTCACAATTCTGTCTCTGAGCTCTTCAGGCAGTTTCTTTGACCTCATGATTCTCATTTGCTCAGACATGCACTCTGAGCTGTAAGGTCTTTTATAGACAGGTGTGTGGCTTTCCTAATCAAGTCCAATCAGTATAATCAAACACAGCTGGACTCAAATGAAGGTGTAGAACCATCTCAAGGATGATCAGAAGAAATGGACAGCACCTGAGTTAAATATATGAGTGTCATAGCAAAGGGTCTGAATACTTAGAGTAGAGTAATAATTAGAGTGTAAGCTCATCTGGTGCAGAGTGATATGGTTCAGTTTTATTTATACAAGACTGCAGACTTTGTTGGTACCCTATGACTATGGTAAATAATACATTCATGTAATTTTTTGCTATGTCAGCAGTGTCTTGTTGAAGTGATCTTTGTTTTGTCTTTTTTTTTTAAAATCATGTTTCCCATGTTGGCTGAGTTTGGTGTCAATAAACACATAAAGACATCTTATGAGAAGATTTGTTTTCTGTCCAAAGTAATGGGGATATGACCCGATGTGACAGTGTTGTGTTATTTGCATTTAATTTTTGGTGCTGAATGCTGTCCCTCTTCCCATCACAGATAGATATAAGATCATGTGACAAAGACTTGGTGTCAAGAAATGACAGCTGTGTGTACATAGCGATTTATAAAGGAAAAATCAGCCAAGATGTGATGGATCTGTGCCTGACAGCTATTCAGAATCCTATCTTATCTTCAATCGGTGTAGAGGAACAATGGAGGGTCCTGTCTGACTGGTTGGTATCAATTTACATAAATGTATGCTCTGCCCATAAGTCTGATATTTATTACTGCTAGAAAAATTGTTTTAAAAAAAGTCCTAAATATTGGAGCAAAATCAGAAGATGTTCCCTGTATGCATCTGTTGGGGATAAGGCTTAATATTTGGAACTAGGGTTGGTGTTGAGGTTTAGGGTTACTGTTAGGAGGGATTAAGGTTGGAGAGTAAGAAATAGTGTTGAGTGTTAGGGTTAGTGTTCAGAGGTAGGGTTAATGTTAAGGGTTATGGAAAGTGTTGGGAGGGGTACATGTTGGAGTTAAGGGTTAGTGTTGAAGAATAGGGATAGTGTTGGGATAGGTTAGGGTAAGTGGTGAGGGTTAGGGTTGGAGAATTAGGAATAGTGCTGGGAGTTGAGAATACTGCTGGACGTTCTGGTTAGTTTTGGGGAATAAGGGATAGTGTAATGCCGCGTACACATGGTCGGACTTTTCGTCTACAAAAGTCAGACGGACGCCGACGGACTAAAGCTGGCTGACAATCCGATCGTGTGTGGGCTTCCCCTGACTTTCAGCGGACTTTTCCAGCCTCAAATCTGACGGACTTTAGATTTGAAACATGCTTCAAATCTTTACGTCGTAACTCCGCCGGACCCAGAAATCCGCTCGTCTGTGTGCTAGTCCGACGGACAAAAACACACGCTAGGGCAGCTATTGGCTACTGGCTATCAACTTCCTTATTTTAGTCCGGTGTACGTCATCGCGTACAAATCCGTCGGACTTTTGTGTGATCGTATGTAGGCAAGTCCGTTCGTAAGAAAGTCTGCCGCAAGTCCGCCAAAAGTCCGACAAAAGTCAGTCGAAAATCTGTCGGACAGGCTGTCGGACTTTTGTAGATGAAAAGTCCGACCGTGTGTACGCGGTATTAGGGGTTAGGTTTAATGCTGGAGATTAACATTAATGCTAAAGGTTAGGGTTAGTGTGGAAAGTTAGGGTTAGTGTGGAGAGTTAAGGTTAGTGTTTGGGAATTAGGGTTATTGATGGCAGTTGAGAATACTGCTGGAAGTTCAAGTCAGTTTTGGGGAATTAGGATAGTATTAGGGGTTCGGTATAGTGCTGGCTGGGGATTAACGTTAGTGCTAAAGGTTAGGGTGTGGAGCGTTAGGGTTAGTGTTGGGGAATTAGGGTTAGTGCTGGGGATTAGGGTAAGTGTTGAAGGTAAGGAATAGTGTTGAAATAATGTTAATGTTAAAGGCAGAAGATGCTCCCTGTATGCATCTGTTGGGGATTAAGGTTAATATTTAGAAACAGGGTTGGTGTTGAAGTTTAGGGTTAATGTTAGGAGGGATTAAGGTTGGGGGGTAAGGAATAGTGTTGAATGTTAGGGTTAGTGTTCAGAGGTAGGGTTAATGTTAAGGGTTAGGGATAGTGTTAGGAGGGGTACATGTTGGAGTTATAGGTTAGTGTTGACAGTCTAGTGATAGTGTTGGGATAGGTTAGAGTAAGTGTTGAGGGTTAGGGTTTTGAGTGTAAGGGTTAGTGTTGGGGGTTGGGAATAGTGCTAGATGTTCAAGTTAATTTTGGGGAAATAGGAATAGTGTTAAGGGTTAGGTATGGTGCTGGGGATTACCGTTAGTGCTGAAGGTTAGGGTTTATGTGGAGAGGAAGGGTTAATGTGGGGGAATTAGGGTAAGTGTTGGACATTAGGAATATTGTTGGGAGGGGTTAGTGTTGGGGTAAAAGTTAGTGTTGAGGGTTAGAGTTACTTGAGGCTTAAGGTTAGTGCTGGGAAAGGTTGGTGTTGGGGTAAGTGTTAGTGTTGGGGAATTAGGGTTAGCATTGGGGATTAGGGTACGTGTTGGGGCTTGGGAATAGTGCTGGATGTTTGGGTTAGTTTTGGGGAAATACAGATAATGTTAAGAGTTAGGAATGGTGATGGGGTTAACGTTAGTGATGAAGGTTAGGGTTACTATTGAGGCTTAAGCTTAGTGCAGAGAGAGGTTTGTGTTAGGGTAATAGTGTTGAAAGTTAGTATTGGGGAATTAGGGTTAGTGTTGGGGATTAGGGTAAGTGTTGAGGGTAAGGGAGTGTGGGATGGTTAGTTTGGGGTAAGGGTCAGTGGCGGAATTACCAGGGTCGCACCAGTCGCATTTGCGACTGGGCCCTCGGGTTCCGCCACTGTAGGGGGACCCACCGCCGCCTGGGAGATATTACAGTAGTGTACACTCACGGTGTACACTACAGTCATTCACGGGGAGTCCGCTCCGCCCATCCTCTCCAGCCGCTCCGCCCATTCTCTCCAGCCGCTCCGCCCATTCTCTCCGGCCGCTCCGCCCATCCTCCCCGAGCGCACTCATGGGCACACTGCACAGGCTCCGCCCATCCTCTTCACCCATCCTCTCATCCCACACTCAGGGGCACAGTCCCCGCCCGCTTCGCCCATCCTCTCCGCCCAATCTCTCTGCCTGCACTCACGGGGACAGCCCCCCCCACTCCGCCCATCTTCTCCAGCTCCGCCTGCACTCATAGGCCCCACCCATCCTCTCTGCTCGCCCAAGCAAGACCCAGCAAGGAGGGGGATCTGCAAGTAAGTGCCACCCATCCCTCTATATCAACACTGCCACTGATCCCCACACCACCACTACTGCACTGATTACCCTCCCCCACACAACTGCTGTCACTGATACCCCCCATACCACCACCACCACTACTGCCACTGATACCCCCCACACCACCACCACTGCTACTGCCACTGATACCTTGATACCACCACCACTACTACTGCCACTGATCCCCCACACCACCACCACCACTACTGCCACTGATACCCTGATACCACCACCACTACTGCCACTGATCCCCACACCACCACTACTGCACTGATTCCCCCCCCACACCACTGCTGTCACTGATACCGCCCACACCACCACTACTGCCACTGATCCCCACACCACCACTACTGCCACTGATACCCCCCACACCACCACCACCACTACTGATACCTTGATACCACCACCACCACTGCCACTGATCCCCCACACCACCACCACCACTACTGCCACTGATACCCTGATATCACCACCACCACTACTGCCACTGATCCCCACACCACTGCTCCTGCCACTGATCCCCACACCACCACTACTGCTACTGATACCCCCCACACCACCATCACTACTGCCACTGATACCCTGAACCCCTCACACCACCACAACCACTGCTGCCACTGATCCACCCCACCATGACCACTACTGCCACTGATCCCATCCTTGCCACTGATACCATTCCCCTCCCCACCACTCATCCCATCCCACCCCCCAACCACCACCCTCACCACGGATCCCATCCTCCCACCACCGCTGCCACTCATTTCATCCAATCCCCCCCCCTCCACTACCACTCATCAAATCCCACCATCCTCCAACCATCACCCTTGCCACTGATCTCCTTTCCCCCCACCACCTCTGCCACTCATCCCATTCAATCCCCCCTACCACTGATCCCACCCCCCAACCACAACCCTTGCCACTGATCACATCCCCCCTCACCGCTGCCACTCATCCCATCCCCCTACCACCACCGCTGCCATTGATCCCATCCTTACCCAACCACCACTGCTGTCACTGATCCCATCCCCCCACCGCTGCCACTCATCCCATCCCCCCACCGCTGCCACTCATCCCATCTCTCCCTCACCACTGCCACTCATCCCATCCCCCACCCCCGATGCCACTGATCCTATCCCTCCCCAACCATCACTGATCCCATCCCCCACCAACACCGCTGCCACTCATCCCAGGGGCGTAACTACAGGAGTCACAATTGCAATAGCACACATGTTGCCCCTGAACACCTGGATGGGGGGGGGGGCATTTAGAGGAACAAATCCCCTCCATTTTTCTCCTGCAGCCACTAAAAATCTGCTTCTCCTCCTCTCCCTCTGATAGGCATTCAGTGGCTGCAGGAGGAAAATGGAGGGGATTTGTTCCTCCTCCTATTCAGGTCCTGCTGCCCCTTGGATCAGTGGGAAGGGCCCTGGCTGGAGGTCAGGGGGCCCTCCATGGTTTCTTGCACCGGGGTCCTGAAGGTTCTAGTTACGCCACTGGTAAGGGTTAAGTGTTGGTGTTTATTGGTGGTTATTTTTGAGGGTTAGGGGTAATTCTGGGAGTGGTTAGGGATAGTGCAGGGGTTAAGGTTAATGTTGGAAGTTAGGGGCTGTGCTGGGGGTTAAGGCTAATGTTGGAGAATTAGACTTAATTTTGGGGGTTAGAGATAATGTTAAGGGTTAGGTTTAGCAATGAAGGTGATTAGTGCTAGGGAATTGATGTTAGGGATTAGGTAACATCTTGGGGGTTAGGGATAGTGTTGGGAGGGCTTAGGAATAGCATTAGTGGTTAAAGTTCACATTAATGTTAGAAGATAATAGAGTTACTGTTGGGGGTTAGGGTTATTGTTTGGGAGGATTAGGGCTAGTGCTATGTGGCAGGGTTAGTGTTGGGAGGTTAGGAGTAGTGTTGTGTAGGGAGATTAGTGTTGGAGGAGGGGTTAATGTTGGAGAAGGGGTTAAGCATTGGGATTAGAGTTAAAAGTTAGTGTTGAGGAGTGAGTTTTTGGATATTAGTGTTAAAAGGTGAGCGTTGGGAGTAGGGATTAAGGCTAATGTTGGGGAGAAAGATTATAGTTAACATTGGAGAAAGGGTGTTAATAGAGGGATTAGAGTTAGTTTAGGGGTAAAGAGCTGTTCCTGGATTCTTTGTTCTTTTATGTCCTAAAGTGTGTAACTGTTGTCTCTGCCTGGCCATAAAGCCATAGGGAGCTGAGATGGAAGCTGACAAAGAACCTTTTCTTCAGTAAAACGATCTTGTGAAAATTTCCATTCACTGAGAAGAATGTGGCAGAGTGTAAAGCGTTGCTGCGGCAGCGTAGAGAGGTGGACGATTCAAGGACGGTCTGCGTTCTTCTGAGGTTCACACAACAGCTTCTCCCTCTGTCCTTGCAGGATTTGTATCTCTACCTGTTTAAATAATTTAATTTCCACCTTTGTCTAGATGCATGAATGTAGAACATCTGTGTATTATAGCTAATTGAAGGCTCTGACACTCACTTGTATTCTCCCCCTGCTCTCACAGTGTATTGGCCAGTAAGGGCACATATTTGAAATGAAAAGGAAGAAAAGCAGCGCCGACCTAAGTGTAGTACTGTAGCATAAACATTTATTACAGGTTAAAATGCACTCACTCAGAGTAAGGTAGATACAGGCACATCAAGTAAAAAATCCGTCCGGGAAGCTGTGTGGTGGGCAGCAGGGCTCCACAGGGTGCGATCCTGAAAGCTGGAGTGTGTTACACTTGTCTCCTTGTCCCGTCTGACGGCGCAGGTGGTAACCAGTGTCACAGGCTGGGTTGAGACAGGCACAGCGTGGATCTTCTGTTAAGTTGTATTTCCCGGGTATCAGTGACGCTGGGGGCGTGCACGCGTTCGGAGCATGCGTGCTCCTTCATCAGGCATAGCGTCCATTAATTTCGGAAGAGGTATAAGAAGGGCGGGCGGGCCAATTGCATCATTGGCTCCGCCTACCTCGTATTAGGCTTAAGGGAACCATGGGAGGGGTGGACAGGGGTTCCCTTAAGCCTAATACGAGGTAGGCGGAGCCAATGATGCAATTGGCCCGCCCGCCCTTCTTATACCTCTTCCGAAATTAATGGACGCTATGCCTGATGAAGGAGCACGCATGCTCCGAACGCGTGCACGCCCCCAGCGTCACTGATACCTGGGAAATACAACTTAACAGACGATCCACGCTGTGCCTGTCTCAACCCAGCCTGTGACACTGGTTACCACCTGCGCCATCAGACGGGACAAGGAGACAAGTGTAACACACTCCAGCATTCAGGATCGCCCCCTGTGGAGCCCTGCTGCCCACCACACAGCTTCCCGGACGGATTTTTTACTTGATGTGCCTGTATCTACCTTACTCTGAGTGAGTGCATTCTAACCTGTAATAAATGTTTATGCTACAGTACTACACTTAGGTCGGCGCTGCTTTTCTTCCTTTTTATCTCCCTCCAAAGGTGAATTCTGCCCTTCAAGCAAGCTGCCTCCTGTGTTTGTATCTGCATCTCTCCCCCTGAGGTCATAGACCTATACTCTGCATTCCCCCCTCCCCCCACCCCCCTCTCCACTCATTTCATCCCAGTTTTTATGCCTGGACTTTTGTTCATCAACCCAGCACCATCCCTGGACTTTTTTTTACCATTTTTCATATTTTATTTTTCATTTTTTATTTTCTATTATCATTATTTTTATCATATAAATGTATTGTAACTCACACATGACTGTTATTTAAATTGATATCTTTTAATTCTATATTTTTTTATATAACTTACTATCCCTTTGTATATTGCTCACCCCTATCCATAGCTGTCGTCCCCTAGCGCAACAAAATATTGTAAATTATCACATATTTGAAATGTCAGCTGACACGCAAGAAGAGAAAATAATTCATAGCTCCCAACTGTCCCTGATTTTGAGGGACTGTCCCTGATTTGGAACAAAGTCCCTCTTTCCTCCTCATTTGTCCCTCATGTTGGTCTGATCTGTATAGCTGTAAAAAAAATGTACTTTTTATCTTTCAAAAAGTTTTCCCAGTGCTAAGTCTTTCATCCAATTACTAAATTGCTGGATTTGTAAATTTCAAAAGCCAATATAAAGGAATAGTAGTGGTAAAAAAGCACTTGTGGGTTTAAGTAATCATTTTTTTGTATAATTCTCCTTTAATAGGGTGTGGCAGGGGGGGGGGTGTCCTATGCCTACATACTTTTGCTAATAGGTGTCCCTCGTTCCTATCTCAAAAACTTGGGCTGTATGATTTCATGTGAAGAAGGGTTACACTTAGTTCATTTGAAAACTAAGTATTTACCCTGTCTCCTAAAATAGCAGCCTTTGCTGATGACTTCCTTTTTTTCATATCCAATCCCCTGGTATATATACCTAACCTGATGTCAGAACTGAAGAAAAACGGAGCATTGTCCTTCTTCAAGGTCAATTTCCAGAAATCGGAGGCTTTAAATGTCTCCATGCCGACCTCTATGGACAACCTGCTACGTGCAGATTTCCCCTTTAAGTGGGCAGGTTCCTACATCAATTATTTGGGCATCCTTCTGCCAAGTAAGATGGAGGATATCTTCCCCCTCAATTTCCCCCCCTGTTGACGGACATCAAAAAAGACTTACGGAAGTGGCAGAAGGGCATGTTCTCCTGGTTTGGGCGATGCAGCATAATAAAAATGAAAATTATGCCCAGACTATTGTATCACCCGCAGACCCTCTCCATTAAGATTCCGAATGCTTTCCTTAGAACAGCGAACCGAGCATTAGTCACTTTCATTTGGGCCCAGAAACGCCCGTGGCTGGCCCATTCAATCTTACCAAAAACCCTTGGGGGAATGGCCCTCCCAGATGTGAGTTTGTATCATGCGGCCTGTCACATGATGAGAATAATTGACTGGTGTTGCCATGGAGCACTAAAACAATGGATCCAAATAGAGCGGCTCCTGGCTGGAATGGAGTTGGATGTGGTGCCTTGGTGCCAGAAGAACCTACCAGATCAGGCAATAAACTTTCCTACGGTAGAGGAGACATGGCGGATGGCCCAAAAATCCTTTTGCGAGCACTCGATCGGGCCCATCCCCTCACAGCTTACCCCAGTAACTGGGAATCCTGATTTCAGCCCAGGACTTAGTGATCCCAGATTTCAAGAACTGAAAGGGAGTGACAGATGTCAGCTCCGCCACTTCACCAGCAATGGGAAGTGGATGTCCAGGGAAAGCATCATGGAAGGCCCTCTCTTAGCGAACCTCTCCTTTTGGCAGAAGCTTCAATTGACCCACTTTATTAGATCGCAGCCCCCCCCCCCCCCCCCCCCTGGCGCCCTTTGAGAGAGCCTTGACATCTTTTGAGCTTTTATTCTTGGAGTAAGAACCATTGCGTCATACAATCTCGTTAACATACCAACTCCTTATCACACCCCCCAAGGGGTACAGACCTCCCTATATAGCCAAGTGGGAACGGGATCTGGGAGTACAGCTAACCCAGAGACAGGTAGAGAAAATAATTCTCTTCATGTACAAAACATTGGTGTGTGCCAACCAGCAGGAGGCAGGGTTCAAAGTGTTGTCACAGTAGTAAAATACTACAGTCCGGTTACACTGGATGTTCCCTCAGAGTTCAGACCTATGTTGTAGATGTGGGGAGGAATCGGGCACTCTTCTACACATCTTCTGGTCTTGTAGGCTCCTGGTCTCCTTCTGGACAGAGGTTCATCGCATTACACAGAAGTTCACAGACCGGGAGCTGCCCAGGACTCCCGAGTTCTTTCTATTACACCATCAGGAAATACCGAGCAAGGCCTACAGGAAATCAATCCTACCCCTATTGGTAAGAGCAGCGAAAAGTTGTATCCCCCTGTTTTGGAAGAGGATGGAGCCTCCGGGGGTGGTGGTCTGGTTGAGGAAGGTAGCAGATATCAACAAAATGGAGGACCTGGTGGCAACCGACAAGGGACTCAGAGAGAAGTTCCTCGAGAAGTGGTTCTATTGGCTCCAATTCTTCTATTCGGAGGAATATGCTGGGCTGATGGCATAATTACCTAGTGGTTTGAGAAACCTGGGATGATTACTGAGAAACCAATGGAGGGACTGGAGGAAGGGTCCCCCTTCCCCCTATTCTCTCCCTTCCCAATCCCCCCCCCCCCTTTTTTTTCTCTCCTTTTCCATCCTCTCTTCTTTTTTCTCTCTCTTATTCACATTTTACTTAATATTATCCTTTAGTTCCTCTTTAGGGCTAACGACCCATAGGTCGCATTCCTCCCACCATTACCTGAGAATATATTGGAGTTTAATTTTACACGGGAAACAGCGAGCTTTGTAATCTCGAGGTCGGTCACCCAGTTCATGAATACATAGGTTTTTACAAACAGTCACACCTTGTTGTTTGGTTTACATAATCTGACCAGTTGAGTTGTATTTACAGTACAAACAAAATTGATGTGTTCTCTGTTCCAATGTATGTTTGCTTTTTCTATCTTATTCCTTCGCAAATAAAGAATTAAAAAAAAAGAAAACTAAGTATTTATTCTTTAAATACATGGACTAAATTTAGCCTACAACAATCTTCTTGGAGTTTTACATTTAGCACCCATTCCAGCCAAAACCGTTATTTCTTTCACATATTAAAATTTCGTCCATTATCATATGTCTCTTGGGCATTTCAGGGGTGACATTTCTGCGCTTATTACACCAGAAGCAGACTCTAAATAGTTGGTGAGTATGTTAGCATGGTGGAACTGCATGTTGGTTGTATTGTATTATTACTCATGTTCAGTGCCCATCATGGCTGAAGGCCAAGCTACTTTACCATGCCTCATATATGGAAGGATAATGTCCCTTCACCTGCCAGTGACACTGGTCCCAGCACTGCTACAGAGTCATCTTGAGGGGAATAGCGTTGAGCGCTGATTTCCCTCTACCAGATCTTCTCAAACTATGCTTTGTTATGTTCAGCTGAAGGCAAAGTGAGGAGCCACCACACATACTCCGCGAGACCTCGCACACCATGGTCCCAGACCAAGTCTCTGGGAGGGTTTCATTCCGCAGCGGGTCCTAAGATAGGGACCCAAATGCTCTGCAGGGTGCACTATGTGCATTATGTGCCAGACTATCCTAAGTATGGAAC